>CM034312.1:68137039-68411604 GCA_019925795.1 Dendrobium chrysotoxum | reverse complement strand
TCCAGCTGCTTCGAGATGAACAATTGCCCAATCACCAGAATTACAGTAGCGAGCCCATCAATAGTAGCTCCTGGAATGAGACCTCGATCAGCAGAATCTGAAACATCCAAAGTATCGTTTGTTGGCACAACCTCTGTAGCTCGACCTATAATTGAGTCTACATCCACTACCAGACCAACATATTCACATCCTCCTTGGACATTATCCACCAAATTCACTCCACTTAGGCTTCGACCCAGAAGTGGAAGCTGCTGCAGAATATGTCTTGTAACCCTTCAAGGAACTAGCAATCTCCAACGGACATGAAACCATCTCTACAGCCACCACATTTTTCCCTTTTCCAGGAACTTCTACAGGTTTCTTCGAAACCAGCAAACCACCTTCGTTTTTGCATCAAGAAGGAGATTGGAATCGCCAAATGCAGGTGGAGAGAACTTCACAGAAATCTTAGCAAAACTCTGAGATGATGTGGAAGGACGACGAACGTCAACAGTTCCGGCTGCCAGCTGAGGCCGGCGGCCATCCACAGTCATCGGAGTAGGAAGGAAAGCACGAAAAAAGGAATTTCAAAAATCACTTAACCCACCGCGAAACGTGGAGCTTCTCTCTCTACCATTCTTTATCCTCAAGAGAGCCTAATATTTTGAAAAATGTTACAACTCCAAACTTAATCTAAACTAAAAAGTCAAAAATAGGCTAATTTATTTAATAAATTAAATAATTCATAAAATTTCATAAATTCAACAAATGGTTCAAACTCCAGCAAATATCAATCTAATCATTAAAATCAGATAAAAAACCCCCAAAAAAATATGTAATAAATACTTGATTAATGAAGTTTTTAGGATGGATTACCTTGAGTTGTAGGGTTACATATCCTAAGGAGGCCTGGTTCCTCGAGTCCACTATGACAACGCCACAAACATATTCAATAGAGTGCAAAACTATAAAATCAACAGATCATTAACCACTTAACTAAAGTAAAATCATTAATATAACTACAACAACTTAGTTTTTAGGATGGACTATCTTGAGCTGCGAGGCTACATGTCCTAAGGAGGCCTATTTTCTCAAGCCCATGGTGACAATGCCATAAACTAGCTGATGGAAAATAAAAAAAAATAATTTAATGAGTTAAATCAATAACTAAGTAATTAATTAAAAAACCATCAACCCTTTAATTTTAACCAATTAAATCAATTAAATAACCTTAGTTACTACTGGGTAACCCCATTCTATGAGGCTATTAACTTAGCCCCAAGAAAGGTGAAATAAACTTCACGGCCCTAGTATAAACAAAGGTAGTAATCATTTAACACTTAAAACTCATCTTAAAATGAATATTAAAATATTAATAATTAAACTCAAATTAAAATCCCTTTAGCTTACAACAAATAAATTAAAATACTAGAAAACTTTAATAGCTACCCACATATGACATATCCAAGCCACACAACCTGATGCACATACTTTAGATGGTTTTCTAGGACAATCACTTCTAATTTTAGGCTAGGCTGTTGTTTTCCTTTCCTACTACTTTTGTGCCAAGGTTTTGTCATGGATTTCATTATATGGTGGTTGTAATGAATTAATTAATGTGATGTTTATTTATGTGTTAATTTTATTATGTTATCTATGAATTGATGCGATAGGTGCTAGATTATTCATAGGTTAGAAATGATCTTGATGCTCACAAGATTTTATGCAAGTGGCCATGCTCATACAAACAAAAACAATAACATCAAGCCTTTATCCCACTACTTGGGGTCGGCTATATGAATCCTTTTTCTCCATTATGTCCTGTTAAAAGTCAAATTCTTGTTTAAATCTAATAAAGAAAGATAATTTCTAATATTTTCTAACCAAGTCTTTTTAGGTCTACCTCTACCTTTCTTAACATAAGTCAAATCTAAGACCTCTACTTTCCTAACCGGGTCATCGGGAGGCCGCCATTTTATGTGACCAAACCATCTAAGGTGACTCTCTCTAATCTTATCTTCCACTGGAGCTACTCCAACCTTTTCACAAATATGCTCATTTCATATCCTATCTCTAAGGGTAAAGCCACTCATCCACCTGAGCATTCTCATCTCTGCAACACTTAACATAGAATTATGCTTCTCTTTTAATGGCCAACATTCGGCACCATAAAGCATTGCAGGTCTCACCACCATCTTATAGAATTTTCCCTTAAGTTTGAGGGGTACATTTCTATCATACAATAAGCCTGATGCATTCCTCCACTTCAGCCATCCCACTTGGATTCTGCTGATAATATCCCCATCTATTTCACCATCACTCTGAATAATAGATCCAAGATATCTAAAATGTGTACTCTTATTAATGACTTGATTGGCCAAAGTCACAATCCCCTCACTAGGTCTATTATTACAAAAATTACACTCCATATATTCCATTTTAGATCTACTCAAGCGAAAACCTTTAGACTCTAAGGTTGACCTCCATAATTCTAGTTTACCTTCAACTCCCTCTCTAGTCTTATCAACAAGAAGAATATCATCAGCAAAAAGCATACACCAAGGTATATCCTCTTGCAAATGTCTAGTGAGAACATCCATGACTAAAGAAAAAAGATATGGGCTTAAGGCTGATCCTTGATGTAATCCAACCGAAATAGGGAAATACTTGGTCAAACCACCTTGTGTTTGAACACAAGTAATAGCTCCTGCATACATATCTTTAATGATTTGAATATAAGCATTATTAACTCCTTTCTTTTCAAGAACTCTCCATAGCACTTCTCTTGGAACTTTATCATATGCTTTTCTAAATCAATAAATATCATATGTAAATCCTCCTTATTCTCTCTATATTTCTCCATCAAACCTCTTAATAAATGTATGGCTTCCATAGTAGACCTACCCGGCATGAATCCAAATTGATTTTGAGAAACATTAGTATCACGCCACAACCTATGCTCCATAACTCGATCCCATAGTTTTAAAGTATGGCACATTAACTTAATTCCTCTATAATTCGCACAATCTTGTGCATCACCTTTATTCTTAAAAATAGGGATTAACACACTCATTCTTCACTCATCTGGCATCTTTTTAATCTTCAAAATAGTATTAAAAAGTTTAGTAAGCAAGAAATTCCTTCATCTCCTAAGTATTTCCACGCCTCTATTGGTATATCATCAGGTCTAACAGCTTTTCCACCCTTCATTTTCTTTAAAGCCTCTCTAACTTCGGTTTTACTAATACGCCGATAAAAATAGAAATCTTTATTTTCATTTAGGTTGCTAAGGTCACTACAGTCAATTTTATTTTCACATTCTTCATTAAAAAGTTTAGCAAAATATCTCATCCACCTTTCTTGAATATCATCTTCTAAAAAAAGTACTTTTTGATCTTCATCTTTAATACACTTCACTTGAACTAAATCCTTACTACTCCTATCTCTTTATTTGGCTAACTTATACATATATCTTTCTCCTCCTTAGTATCTAATCTATTATATAAATCACTAAAAGCTAAACTCTTTGCATCGCATATTGCTTTCTTAGATTCCTTACATGCCTCTTTATATAATTTCCAATTATCAAAATTTTTATAATTAAACCAATTTTTATAACAAATCTTCTTATTTTTAATCTTTTCTTGCACATTTGGATTCCACCACCAACTTTTTTTACTATTAGGAGCTTTTCTCTTTGAAACTTCAAGCACATGTTTTGTAATATTCTTAATATCACTATCCACTTTTTCCCACATAACATTAGCATCCTCATGCACAGACAAAATCTTAAGATCTAAAATCTTACTCTCAAAAATATTTTTGTTAATACTCTTTAAATGCCCACATCAAATCCTAGAAAATCATTTTGCTTTTTTTTTTTAATTTTCTTCCCCATTATCTTCAAATCCAAAACTAATAAACGATGTTGGATACATAAATTTTTACTCGGAATAACTTTACAATCTTTGCAATCTAAATGATCTAATTTCCTTATAAGAAAATAATCAATCTGAGTTTTACTATATCCATTTTTATAAGTAATGAGATGCTCACTCATTTTCTTAAATAAGGTATTAGCAATTAAAAAATCATAAGCTAAATAAAAATCTAATATGGACTTACCACCTTCATTTGTCGTTCCAATCCCATGGCCACCATGAATGCTTTTAAAATCATCTACCTCTCTACTAACATGTCCATTTAAATCTCCTCCAATAAAAACTCGTTCTTCAAGAGGTATCTTTTGTATTAATTCTTCAAAGTCATTCCAAAATTTTAATTTTAAATCCATATCCAAACCCACTTAAGGAGCATAAGCATTTATAATGTTAACAATCTTAGCATCAACAACAATCTTTAAAGTTATAATTCTATCTCCAATTCTATTAATATTTATAATATTTTTCTTCAAACTCTTATCTAAAATCACGTCTACACCATTTCTAGTATGACTCCTACCCGAATACCAAAGTTTAAATCCTAAACTATCAATCTCCTTAGCCTGCTCTCCAATCCATTTAGTTTCCTGGATGCACAAAATATTTATCTTCCTATGAATCATAATATCTATTAATTCCATTAATTTTCCTGTAAGAGAACCTATATTCCAAGTTCCTATCCTAATTTTAGTTTCATGGACTAGCTTCTTTGCCCACATCCGTCCTTGATGTGGGAACCCTTGCCTATTTAACACTACACCCGGGTGTCGGTGCAGCGCCCTTGCACACTTATCGTTATATTCAGGCCATACAGCATGTCACTTCCAGGGTATGTCCTAGCATTAACACAATTTCTTAAAGGATTCATGTCATTATTATTCGACAAGTTTTATGCTGGCTGTCGACTACCTAACGCAACCCTCCACTTTTCTCATCCAGGACTTGGGACCTGGCAACAGCAAGTGGCCATGCTCATGCAGGGCTAAAATCAAGGGGGCTAAATTAAAATTTAATCGATAAATTTTCTCTAGGTACTAAATATAATAAGCCCCCTTAAAATTAAAATAGTATGGCCAAGTGTGATTGTGCTCTCATTTGAGCAAATTAATTATATAACTGCTAGAGATGATGTTAATGATTTTGATCATAATTGCTTAGGATAACCATGTAGGTTATCTAGAGTCTTTTAGATTTTTAATATGTATTTTAATTTAATTGAGTTGTGAAAGTCAATTTTAAGATGGGATATTAATCATCCAACTTAGAGTCCAAAGAAAAGGGAAACATACCTTAGGCAAGAGTTCCTTTCATTTGAGGATTCAAGTTAGGATTATTTGAAAATCCAAAGAGGAAAGAAACACCCCTTTAGGGAGGAGTTCCTTCCATTTGGATATTTGGACCCGATAAATCCAAGGAGCTCACAAAAGGGAGGAAGATTAATGAAGGAAGACATTAAAATATACCATTTTAAAATTACTTGCATTATTTCTAGGATTAGAATCAAGGTTATTATCAGCAGTCCCCAGTCACTTCTAATTTCTATATACACTGGGCTATAATTAAGTATCATTTAGCACAAGGAATTTTCTTATATTTACTTGATTTTTATTTTAATTATATGACTTGATTGGTGTGTTTAATTTTATACAGTAGGAGTTTCATAATCTTTTCAGGTTTCTTACTTTTGCATGCCAATTTTATTTTTGCCTGGATGTGTTTAGGCTCTTTAAGGACTAAAATTTTTCTACCTATAATTTAAATAAAAATTTTAGGCCAACATAGAAACATAAATAATTTTAAGAAGTAATCTTGGGCTAGTCGAGGGTCTCACACATTCATATTAAATTATCTCTTTCTTGTTAGGCACCTCCCCGCCTGCGGGTTGTGGCAAACTACCTGACTGATTAGGGTGTAGTTCTGTCCAAGGGATATTGTACAATCTCTAGGGAAAAATTTATTTTCTAAGCCTTATTTTGAAATTACATCACATCAATTTTGTATATAAGGTCAATCAGCATGCATTGTATCAGAAATTAGTTAAATTAATAAAATTGTAATTACATTTAAGCATAATAACCCTACATAAGTGAAGGGGCCAATTAAGACATTTTTTAGATGTCAGCCCCAATTCAACAAAACTTAAATAACAACCCACCCATCTTTCATAAAAGACCGAATTCATGGTTTTGAAGTATTATGTGGTTAGCTGACTCCAAAATTTAGGCTGGGATAAGTCCATATTTATATATCATTATCTAGGTTCGAGACACATGGTTTAATGCCAAAAATAAACTTAGGATCTTGGGTGGACCCAAAATTATAAGACCCCACCTTTGGAATATAATTCTAACATTCTAATAAATTGATAACTCAAATTAAAAAATTTTTCTGATCCAAAATTTAAAGCCAAACACATAGGATAGACATAGGTGCTTCCGAAATGTTTCATAATACCAAAATGCCTCTTACCTTTCATCATTTGGCCTCCATCAAATTTGATCCAATCCCAACTGAAATTCCAATCTCACTCCTATGATATCACTCCTTAAAAATTCTAAATGAAATTCCCACCATTATTTTAATCGAGAGTATTTATAGGAAACTCAAAATTCCTATAATGTAATTAACTATGGGGGCTTGCCTTCGTAGGTGATTTAAAGACCCCAAATTAATTAAAAAGTTTATTAATTCTCTTTAAGAAAAATCAAGAAAATCAAAGATGATCATTATCGCCATATTAAGGTAATTAATAAGAAATGGTACTTTTTCCCTTGGGAAGATACATCATTTGTTATTATAACCTTAAATATAAAATTAATGATAACCCACCTAGATTATCATAGATAAATATTCAACTAAACATCATCTTAACCCTACAGGGTCATATGAAGTAATTTCCTAAATTTGACTACGATATTCAGGACAAAATTTATAATTATAAATCTGAACACATTAAGAAATCTTATTTTCATTTCTCAAGGAGATAACTCTTTTTTGATGGTATGTTCAATTTTAGAATTAAAATTCAAAAGTTAATTTTAAGCTTCCCAAATAAATTTAAATTTCAATTGCTTTTTCACCTTTCCAAAGCAAAGTAAAGCTGAAAAAAATATCTATGTAAAGAATTTTCTTCCACTATGAGTAGTGAATTTGAAATGAGTATGATAGGTGAGTTGACCTATTTTGCTTGGTTTTAATATGAAATAAAGAGAAGATGGAACCTTCTTAAGTCAAACTAAATATATAAAAGAGATCTTAACGAAATTTGATATGGAAGGTTGCAAAAGTATAAATACATGAAGGAACCAACCACCCAATTTGATAAGGATTAGGATGGTAAATTTATTAAACAGAAGAAGTTTAGAGGGATCATAGGTTCCTTACTTTACATGACTACCAGTAGGACTTACATCATGTTTAGTGTTTTTCTATGTGTTAGGTTTTAGGCTAACCCTATGGAATCCATATGATCACCCTTAAAAGAATTTTAAGAAATTTTTTAGGCACTCATAACTTAGGTATCTAGTATCTAAGGAATAACTTTACCTTTAACTTACTTGGGTTCTCAAATTAAGATTTTTCTAAATGTAAGGTAGATAGGAAAAGAATATTAAGAACTTGCTAATTCATAGGACAATTTCTAGTTTTTTAATCAGTAGAAAGCAAAACTTTATAGCCTTGTCAAATATAGAAGCTAAATATATAACATCAGGAAATTGTGTTACCCAAATCCTTATGATAAAGTAACAACTTCTTGATTTTGGACTGTTATTAAGCCATCCCCATAATGTGTAATAACATGAGTGCGATCAATATCACTAGACATCCTATTCAACACTCTCGCACTAAACACATTGATGTAAGACATCACTTTATTAGGGATCACGTAGCCAAGAGAGATATAAAAGTATAATATATGGACATAGAAAACTAGCGAGCATATATTTTTATGAAACTTCTAAGTTATGATTTGTTTACTGCACTTAGAATTAGACTAGGCATTATTAATATAATTACTTAAGAAATTAGGATCACAATAGTTTATGATTGTTATTATATCTTTTTATTTTGTGTAAGTTTGTACATTTGTGTTCATGGAAGCGTTGTTGCATTTTATTTTGCATATTTTGGAATTTGTTTGCATGTTCATTGGTTTTATAGTAAAATATGTGCTTTATGTTTTTGTGTTTGGTTCCTTATTTTCACTGCATTTTATATTTTGTGTAAAAAAAATTTGTTGTGTACTTATCAATATGGAACTGTAATTGATTATCACATAAAACCCTAAAATTTCTTTACATCATATTATACGATCACTATCATAATGTGCAATTCATATAGGATTAGACCATTAGAGACTAATAATTATTAATTTAACTATTTAGGATGACCCATTTTTATTGAATGTACTATACAAATTACTCATCTTACTATATGATCTATCTGGTGAACTAGTTATACCGATGACTCCTCAGGATGGTTGGAATTACATAGATCATATTGAATGATCCCCAATCATACTTTATAATTTGAACTTTGACTTTACACTCCCAATGAGACATTCTAAACTGATTTGATTGGACAGTATGATCCCCCATTTGTACTATATAAATGACTCGAGGCTATAAATGGAGGGTTTTTTTTACTTTTTTCTTGACACCTTCAACAAATCTTCCTTTATCTTCCTAGCTTGCACTTATTGAACTCATTTTTAACTGAGGTTATCTGAACCCCATACCTCCAAAACTCCATCTCAAGCTTGACATCACATTACTGTAGTGTTACATAGCTTAATCAAACACCAAGGACCTAGTCTTAGGTCCCTACATTGGCCTGTCAAACACTGCCTTGCCTACTACCTTATCTTACATCTAATGATTGGTTAAGCTGACCTAGAACTAACCATTAGGCCCTAGACTCCATAAAACTAACCCTAAACATCTCTAAATTAGCATACACCTTAAACCATGCCTTGGTTGACCTAAACCTAAGGGGATAAACCCTAACCTATATTGAGCTTGCTTAGTGGACTAAACTATGCATTGAATTGGACTCTTGACCTTAGACCTTGCATGAACTTTCACCATAGGATATCTATATACTAAACTAATCAATACTAGCTCCATAAGCCATAGGTTGATCCGATTGATCTACTTGAGCTAACTCAAGCTATCCTAGAAAGTAAAACCCCATCACCTTGGTTGAAGCAACCTTTATAAATCCCTCACAACTCCCACTCACAAGGATCTCTCTCTCTCTCTCTCTCAAGCTCTCCCTCTTCCTTCTCAAGGCCTTCTCTCATATCTCCTCCACAGCAAAAGAATAACTCAAGGGTCAATATAATTGCTTAAATAGGTATCCTCAAATAGAAGCCCTAATTTTCAATTATGCGCATCTAATCATCCAGGATGATACTTAGATCTTCATGTATGATTAGTTCAAAATAGCCCTTTTAGTCAGGACGATCACCTTTGCTCTATACAATCAGTATAAGTATTTTGTACAGATCGTCCTGTATGATTCTATAATCATCCAAGATGATTAGTTCAAGATATTATATTGATCATCCAGTATGACTTGGGATAATGGGTGGCAATCGACATATTGTCCCGTAACCCTATTGGGATGTCTAGGACGATCACCTAGATAATTAGAAGAAAATTTTGTTTTCATCTTGGATGATAGGGGATCATCCTATAAAATATAAAAGATCATCCAGTATGATCTAAGTAGATCATCATATATGATATGATTGATCAATCTAACCATAATTAGTCTACTAATCATAGGATTAATTTAGGCATGATTGTAATAAATCATCTAGGATTTTGCATATCATCCTGTTTGATTAGAATAAAATTTAAAAATAAAATATTACCTAAATAATGATTGGCGGCTATTTTTCACAATCTAAATTGATCGTCTTATATGATCTAAATCATCCAGGATGATTAGTTAAGCAAACTTAATTATCAGGGATACCCTTATTAGGATTTCTCTTTTTAATTGATCATCCAGTATGATTTAAAATCGTCTTGTACGATATTGTTAAAAAATAAAAAAATCTCTAACTCATAAAATTGCTCCCCAGAGTGTTGGTGTGCAAGGTTACTTACCTTGGGGTCTACCAGATACAAGATTTGACTCAAGAAAGCTAAAAATACATTGAGATTGAAATTACAGATAGACTCAATCCTAGTCTACATGATCTTGAGCAGACTTGCATTGCAAGTGATCTTGTGGACCTGGAAAGTTAGTGAGCAGGGTAAAATAAAATAAATATGCAAGAATAGCAGTAGTAAAAAAATAATAATGTTTATTATCATCAAAATCACTGTACTTGGGCCTAGATTTGCAACATGGAGCACACTCTTTGTGGCCTCATCCTAGTTTCAAAATTCAAATTTGATCTTCTGTGGAAAGCAATGCTTCCTTCCCACAAAATCATCTAGTTTTCTTCTCCTTAGGGTTAGGTGTTTGTTTTCCCTCAAGATTAGACTCCCTAGTGATGGAATATGCTACTGTGGCACCATCCTAGCTTCAATTTCAAATCCCAGCATTAAGATTTCATTTCCTTGGGGTTTAGGTTTTCCCTTCTCTTAGGACCAGACCCATTAGTGGTAGAGTATGCCCTTAGTGGCACTATCCTAGTATTTATTCAAAACATAATCCTCTAGAGTTAAATTTTCCCTTCCCTTAGAATCAAAACCCAAACTCGACCCTCAATAATTAGAAATTCTTCCTTCCTATATGATCACCCAAGCTTTCTTTTCTTATAGGGATAAACTGTTCCTTCCCTTAGGATTAGACATTCTAGTGGTAGAGTACGCCCTCAGTGGCACTACCCTAGTATTAATTCAAACCCCGATTCCCAGGGATAAACTTTTTCTTCCCTTAGGATTAGAATCCCAAACTTGACCTTTCATTTGGTCAATGTCAATATGTACAATTGAACTTCATTCTATTATATATATTAGGGGTCCATTTGTTGACCTCATTTTTGTATGAGGCCACTAGGACTTTTCCTAGACTCCAGATCAATCCTGACCCCAGATCAATCTAGCCTCCAGACCAATCTAGACCTTAGAATCTATTTAGACCCTAGGATCCTTCTAGACTCCAGACCCTAAGATTCTTCCATACCAATCTAGACCATAGATCTACCCAGACCCTAGATCAATCCAAACCCTTGGATCTAACTTGACCCTAGATCTATCCAAACCCTAGGATTAACTCAAATCTTAAATCAATCTAGGTTCAAATCAAACCCAAACTTTAAACCTATCCAGATTTTAATTCAATTCAAATCTCAAATCCATCTAGATTCAAACATATTCAAGCTTCAAATTAATCCTCATCTTCAATCAACCTAGACATAGTCATTTCAGCATCCTATTAAGTTTTAATCCTATCCATCCATTTACAATCATCTAATTGAATATGAGTGGTGTGGATAATTCAAATTCAAGTAATCAAATCTAAAATCCAGATCAAATCCAGATTTCCAGACCAAAATTCCAAAGCCAAAGTCTTAAGTCTTAAAAACCTTTTTTAGTGATTTTTCAAATATTTCAAACCGCAATGAAATGACCTCTGATTTAGAGCCTATCAATTATATATTGATAGGACATGTCTCTAGTGGCAATGCTCAAAATTTAAGTCCATTTTGAGATCTTTAGCCTCAGAAACTAAATCTATTTTCAAAGGCTATAAAACCTTAAAATATTTACGGCCTCAGCCACTAGACCTGCCACCCAGTGGATCCTAACCTGGAGCCTTCTCTAAAGCCTCTAATCATTTCTCGACCCTTGATTATGACTTATTAAGCATTAAATTACATTTTAGTGAACCCCCTACTTGACTAGGGATCAAAATGATCAAAATGCCCCTTAAAATTTTTTAATTTAATTTAATTAAATATTTAATAATTAAAAAAAAAAATAAAATTACTCTTAAAGGCAATTTTGGGAATTTTCTCTAAACTTTAACATGGCTTATTCAAATCAAACTCCAGAACCTCCTCCAAAGCATCTTGATCATCATTAGGAGTGAAATGGATCCAAACCCAGACCACTAGGTTGACCCTTTTAACCAAAATACCCCTTAGGGGTTTGAACATTCATTTTAAACCAAGTGATCTCCAAATTGCATGGAACCACTTTCATTTAATTTCAAACATCAAACTAAACATGTTGGACCTAAACCCAAGCTCTTGGTCAACCTAGGTTGACCAAGTTAACCTAGGTTGAACAAATAGGCCCTTTAGGGTTTAAATAGTCATTTTAACTGAATTGACCTTCCCAAACCTTAGGACCACTTCCCACAGACTCAAATCATCAAATTAAACCTATTGAACCTAAACCTTAACCCGAGTCAACCTGGTTGACCAAGTCAACCTAGGTTGACCAAGCCAAACCTTAAGTCCATTTACACCCAATCAAGCTCGAGATCAATTCCAAATCCTCTCAAACTCATTTAATCACTCCCTCAATAATTTGGATTTGATTGGACCCATGACCTAGCCATCAGTTGACTTGGTCAACTAAACCTAATTCTAGTCAACTCAAGCTACTATGGATCCTTTGAGGACTCACATTCAAGTTCAACCGCATCAAGCCTTTCAAACATACAAGACCATCTAATTGCATGCCTTGGATATCTTCAAACTTTCATCAGTCAAATCATATTTGATTTGACTTGGTCAAATCTCTATGTTTAAGCCCCAACCACCATATATATCTAATCAAAATCCAATCAAGCTCCAAATTCCTATCTATCATGTGGTTCAATACATTTGAATCCAATTGAAATCAAACTATAGCTCATTTGACCAAATCAATTCATTTTGACTTGGTCAAACCATTTAAAACCCTCTACATTATTTCAAACTTTAATCCATAGCATTATACCCCCTTTCAACCCATCCAAGCAGCTCAACACCTCCTTCCCATGCCACCTCAGCTGCCATGTAGCATGGGAACCAGTCAAACTCGATCAAAACCTTTCTTAAGCTTAATCCTTTCTTTTTTAATCCTCCCCAGAAGTTTTAAAAGGCTCTAGAATATTCTTAGGACCTTTCCTAACCATTAGACCAGGATCAAATGGTCCCTAATCAATACATGTGCTCACAAGAGGACAAGGGACACTTTCTACCTAGGATGTCCCTAATCAATACATGTGCTCAAAAGCATTTTGAAAAGTACATTTCAAGCTTTAAAAAAATTTTCACATTAATTCGGTTCAAGAATACAATCCATGTTTAAAATTTTAAATGTTTTGTTGAGTAAATTAAGAGAACGAGGCGAAAATTTGATCCTAGGGTGTCCTTCGTAGCATGCATGAGTGGGACATTTTTTGGGTCGTTGATCTTACAATCAATGGCCAAGATCGTGTCATCCTGCGATTATCTGTAACCATGTGGATCAAACTGTCATGGAGATCTTTGTTCAACGTAATCAGGGCCGTCTATTTCGTACCGTGGAGGATCAGATGGCGGAGGATCCGAGCTGACTCGGATAAGAAAAATCACGTCCATAATTTAATCATTACATGATGATTACCGGCGGTGCAATGATTACGCTGTTAGACAATCATTGCCACGGTTTCGATCCGCCAGTCAAGACCCTCTACATTTCTAGTCTACTACTGCTGAGCCATCGGTTCAATTTTTTTTTATTAATTTTAATTAGTTTTAAAATCAAAAAAACTTTAAACATTAATAAAAAATCAAACATTAATCCAAAACACAAATATAATATGTCAAAATTTTTAGAAAATTAAGCTTTATGATTCAAAAATTAATATTAATCTGGAATGTTATGTATATTTTAAATTATTTTAAATATTAACTATTAAATATTTTTAATTAATATTTAATTTAAAAAATACTTAACATATTTTCAAAATTTAATATTATATTTTAAATATATTTCAAATATTCAAAAATATTATTTAAAATATTTTATTATAAAATTGAATTAGATTTAAAGTATTTTCTTTAAATAATTTAAATAATTTAAAAACTCTTAAAATTTAATTAATTTTGAATTAAGATTAATTTAAATATTTTCAAAAATAAAAAATTTATTTTAAAATACTTAAAATAATTAAAGAATTACTTTAGGATTATTTAATTTGAAATTAACAATTAATTTAAGATATATTTTATATTTTATATTTTGTTTTTCATTAATTAAATATTTAAATATTAATTAATATTAAATTAAATTAAAATAAAATAATTTAAAATTTTTAAATAAATTATTTTAAATAATTTTAAAGTCTAGAAACATTTAACATTTATTTTAATTTAATTTAAGAATTATTTTAAATATTAATTAATTTTAAATTATTTTAAATTCATTTAATTAACAAAAAAATTTAAAAATTAAAAATAAATTCAGTTTAAATCAAAAAAATACAAATAATATACCAAAAGTTTTAGAATTTTAAATACTTTAATTTAAAATTAATTTTAAAATTTAAAACTTAATTTATTTTAAATAATTTGAATTGTTTGAATATTTTAATATTTAATTATTATTTAATTCAATATTAAATTAAATATTTTCAAAAAATTTAAAATGTTTTTTTTTATTATTTTAGATAATCAGAGGGTCTCTCAAAAATATTTTGAAATTATTTTTATAATATTTCAAATTTTAAATTTTAGTACTAATATTTTCATATATAAGTATATATATATATATATATATATATATATATATATATATATATATATATATATATATATATATATATATATGTATTTTAAAATTTTATATATATATTAAATCTTTAAGCTTTGAGAGATCCATGGAATTTTAAACATAGATTGAGCACATATGAATAGAATTGATGGGGGATGATTAGTGAACAATCATATCTTGATTATTCACTAATTTAATCTTTAATTATATATTTTATATTAATTCTTGCATGTTTAGGGTGAGCACACTCGCACTTAGCTTAGGCACTCCTAGTTTAGGATTTGATTGTGATAATTATGTGTATTCATATATGTTAAGTCCAAGGGTTAATAGAACTTTAATTCAAACCTACCTAACTTGGTGACATCATTAAGAACAATAATTAAGGACCAATGTCAAGAAAATTTTAAAATATTCTAGAAAATAAAATACACCTTCTATTGACATGAAATTCAAACTTGAACTTAGTGACACATACAGCCCATAGGAATTTTCTCACTAATTGTAAGAGTAATTAAGCATCTTAATTAATTAATTTAATATTAAACCCTTAATTAACCCTTACAACAACAACAACAACATCAAGCCTTTATCCCACTACGTGGGGTCGACTACGTGAATCCTTTTTCTCAATTGTGTCCTGTTAAAAGTCAAATTCTCATTTAAATCTAATAAAGAAAGATCATTTCTAATATTTTCTAACCAAGTCTTTTTAGGTCTACCTCTACCTTTCTTAATATAAGTCAAATCGAAGACCTCTACATTCCTAACCGGGTCATCGGGAGGCCGTCGTTTTATGTGACCAAACCATCTAAGGCGACTCTCTCTAATCTTATCTTCCACTGAGCTACTCCAACCTTTTTACGAGTATGCTCATTTCGTATCCTATCTCTAAGGGTAAAGCCACTCATCCACCTGAGCATCCTCATCTCTGCAACAATTAACTTAGAATTATGCTTCTCTTTTGATTGCCAACATTCAGTACCATAAAGCAATGCAGGTCTCACCACTATTTTATAGAATTTTCCCTAAAGTTTGAGGGGTACTTTTCTATCACACAATAAGCCTAATGCATTCCTCCATTTCAACCATCCAACTTGGATTCTGCTGATAATATCCCCATCTATTTCACCATCACTCTGAATAATAGATCCAAGATATCTAAAACGTGTACTCTTATTAATGACTTGATCGCCCAAAGTCACAATCCCCTCACTAGGTCTATTATTACTAAAATTACACTCCATATATTCTGTTTTAGATCTACTCAAGTGGAAACCTTTAGACTCTAAGGTTGACCTCCATAATTCTACTTTACCTTCAACTCCCTCTCTAGTCTTATCAACAAGAAGAATATCATCAGCAAAAAGCATACAACAAGGTACATCCTCTTGCAAATGTCTAGTGAGAACATCCATGACTAAAGTAAAAAGATACGGGCTTAAGGCTGATCCTTGATGTAATCCAACCGAAACAGGGAAATACTTGGTCAAACCACCTTGTGTTTTAACACAAGTAATAGCTCCTGCATACATATCTTTAATGATTTGAATATAAGCATTATTAACTCCTTTCTTTTAAAGAACTCTCCATAGCACTTCTCTTGGAACTCTATCATATGCTTTTTCTAAATCAATAAATATCATATGTAAATCCTCCTTATTCTCTCTATATTTCTCCTTCAAGCCTCTCAATAAATGTATGGCTTCCATAGTAGACCTACCCGGCATGAATCCAAATTGATTTTGAGAAACATTAGTATTACGCCGCAACCTATGCTCCATAACTCGTTCCCATAGTTTTAAAGTATGACACATTAACTTAATTCCTCTATAACTCGCACAATCTTGTGCATCACCTTTATTCTTAAAAATAGGGATTAACACGCTCATTCTCCACTCATCTAGCATCTTTTTAGTCTTCAAAACAGTATTAAAAAGTTTAGTAAGCCAAGAAATTCCTTCTTCTCCTAAGCATTTCCACACCTCTATTGGAATATCATCAGGTCCAACAACTTTTCCACCCTTCATTTTCTTTAAAGCCTCTCTAACTTCAGTTTTACTAATACGCCGATAAACACAAAAATCTTTATTTTTATTTAGGGTGCTAAGGTCACTATAGTCAATTTTATTTTCACATTCTTCATTAAAAAGTTTAGCAAAATATCTCATCCACCTTTCTTGAATATCATCTTCTAAAAAATGTACTTTTTTATCTTCATCCTTAATACACTTCACTTGAACTAAATCCTTACTACACCTATCTCTTTGTTTGGCTAACTTATACATATATCTTTCTCCCTCCTTAGTATCTATATATTATATAAATTACTAAAAGCTAAACTCTTTGCATCGCATATTGCTTTCTTAGATTCCTCACGCGCCTCTTTATATATTTTCCAATTATCAGAATTTTTACAATTAAACCAATTTTTATAATAAATCTTCTTATTTTTAATCTTTTCTTGCACATTTGGATTCCAACACCAACTATTTTTACTATTAGGAGTTTTTCCCTTTGAAACTTCAAGCACATCTTTTGCAATATTCTTAATATCACTAGCCACTTTTTCCCACATAACATTAGCATCCTCATGCACAGACAAAATCTTAAGATCTAAAATCTTACTCTCAAAAATATTTTTATTAATATTCTTTAAATACCCCCATCTAATCCTAGAATATCATTTTACTTTATTTTTTATTTTCTGCCTCATTATCTTTAAGTCCAAAACTAATAAACGATGTTGGGTACATAAATTTTTACTCGGAATAACTTTACGATCTTTGCAATCTAAATGATCTACTTTTCTTATAAGAAAATAATCAATCTGAGTTATGCTATATCCATTTTGATAAGTAATGAGATGCTCATTCCTTTTCTTAAATAAGGTATTAGCAATTAAAAAATCATAAGCTAAACAAAAATCTAATATGGACTTACCACCTTCATTTGTCGTTCCAAACCCATGGCCACCATGAATGCTTTTAAAATCATCTACCTCTCTACCAACATGTCCATTTAAATCTCCTCCAATAAAAACTCTTTCTTCAATAGATATCTTTTGTATTAATTCTTCTAAGTCATTTCAAAATTTTAATTTTGAATCCATATCCAAACCCACTTGAGGAGCATAAGCACTTATAATGTTAACAATCTTAGCATCAACAACAATCTTTAAAGCTATAATTCTATCTCCAATTCTATTAATATTTATAACATTATCCTTTAAACTCTTATCTAAAATCATGCCTACACCATTTTTAGTACGACTCCTACCCGAATACCAAGTTTAAATCCTAAACTATCAATCTCCTTAGCCTTCTTTCCAACCCATTTAGTTTCCTGAATGCACAGAATATTTATCTTCCTATGAATCATAATATCTATTAATTACATTAATTTTCCTATAAGAAAACCTATATTCCAAGTTCCTATCTTAGTTTTAGTTTCATGGACTAGCTTCTTTGCCAACATCCATCCTTGATGTGGGAACCATTACCTATTTAACACTACACCCGGGCGGCAGTGCAGCGGCCCTTGCACACTTATCGCTGTATTCAGGCCATACAGCGTGTCGCTTACACAGGACGCCCTAGCATTAACACTGTCGTTGCCAGGTCCCAAGTCCTATATGAGAAAAGTGGAGGGTTGCGTTAGGTAGTCGACAGACAGCGTAAAACTAATCAAATAATAATGACATGAATCCTTTAAAAAATTATGTTAACTTTCAAAAAATCTAATAAACCAAAATTAAATGCAAATAATCCAAATAATACCTCTAATTGATCAAAATTCAAACCTTAAAAAAAAAATAAAACCCCCTTGACTGGACTTTAAAATCAAGCTTAATTTAATTTTATTTGAAATTTAATTTTTAATTAATTAAATTAAATTAACAATAATTAAAATTTTTAGAAAATTCTCAAACACTTGAGAATCTCTCCTTAAGTCATTCTTGATCTTTGGTGTTGATTTCAAGGAGTTCGGAATTCATTTGGATTCAAATCATTAAAAGCCTCTTAGTTAAATAATTTTAATATTTCTAATAAATACCTAAAAGATATAAATAGTTTCAAAAAAAAATCCAATTCAGTAAACTCAAAGGCATTGGACTCCATTTGGGGTCTAATATTTATCAAAAATATTAAACCACCTGAAATAATTCTAATAAATACCTAAATATCTAAAAAATATAAATAGTTTCAGAAAAATCTAATTGAGTAAACTCAAAGGTATTGGACTCCATTTGGGGTCTAATATTTATCAAAAATATTAAACCACTAGAAATAATTCAAATATAAAAAGTCAACAATCTGGTCAATCATAAATTAAAATTTTCAAGTCAAAACTTCTGAAATTCATAACTTCTCATAGAAAACTCCAAATCCAATAAACTCAAAGCCTAATTACTCACTAAAAAGTCTAATATTTAATAAAAATATCAAAGCTCTAGAAATTTAATTAAATTTAAAAGTCTATTTTTGACCCCTTTAGTTAATATATTAAAATAATCCAAAAAATTCAAAAATTTGATAAGTGATTTTAAATTTTAGAAAATATTAATTAATATTAAAATCACTCAACTAACCCTTTAACACATAATAAACACTCCAGAGATAAATTTTTTAGGATGAACTACTCCGGGCTGCAGTGCTAAGTGTCCTAAGGAGGCCTGGTTCCTCGAGCCTGGTGGCACAACACCTCGAATGATTTCAATGGAGTGCTAAAACCTTAAAATTAATTTATGATTAATGATATAAAAAAGTTTAAAATCCTTAATCCAACTATATTAACCAGATTTTTAGGCTAGACTACCTCGGGCTGCAGGGCTACTTATCCTAAGGAGGCTTGGTACCTCGAGCCTGTGAAATAATGCCACCAACCAGTTAATGAAAAATTCAATTAATTTAAACCTTAAAATTAGTAACCAATCAATCTTAAATTAAAATTTATCAACCTTCAAACCTTAATTAATTTAATTCATTTAAATATATCGGTTATCACTAGGTAACCCATGCCTTTGAGGCTATTAAGTTAGCCCCAAGGAAGGTGAAATAAACTTCACGGCCTTGGTGAGCAACAAAGTTCATAACTATATAACTTTAAAATAATACATTTTAAAATCAATTTTAAATCATTATATTTAAAATTTAATTAAATTTCCCCTTAAGCCTTTCAACCAACCATAACATCAAGTAACTACAATCAAATATCTTATATAGGAGATATCCATACCACACAGCCTACCTCAAACACTTTAGATGGTTTGCTAGGACAACTGACTCAAGTCTTAGGCTAGGTCGGTGTTTACTTTTTTGCTGTGTGCCGAGTTTTTGAGCTTTCATTGCATATTGGTTGATATAACTACTTGAATTGATTATTTATTTAAGTTTAATGCAATCTGTGTTTTGATTTAATTATGCTATAGATTACACTTAAGTAAGGCATAATTCATACTAATTCAATCTTATGCAGATGGCCATACTCGTAGAGGGTAATTAAAATAAAGGGAGCATAAAATCAAGCTTTAAAATTAACATATTTTATGCAGGTGCTAAGCATGCTAAGACCCCCTTTAAAATTAAAAGAGCATGGCCAAGTATGGTTGCAATTTGAGTATTTAAATTTTTAATTATTAACTACTTGGGATGTTAATTTAAATATTGATTTATTAGGATAACTCTACAGATTATTGAGTCTAGATTTTACTTTTCATTTAAATGTAATTTGATTGTATCTGAGTTGTAATTGAGTTGTAATCTATCAAAGTGATTATTTGAGATAGGATATTAAATATCTAATCTAAAATCCAAAGATTTGAGTGACAACCCCTAGGGGAGAGTCCCTCTTCATTTAGATATTCAGATTAGGATACTTTAAGTATCCAATGAGAAAAAAAATACCCCTTCGGTGAGGAGTTTCTTTTCACTTGGATATTTAGACCCGACGGACTCAAGAAGCTCGTAGAAGGACAAGAGAGTGAAGAATGAGAAGAATCCCAGTTCTCAAAGTCACTTGAGTTTTAGGAGTAGAATTCAGGTTTGTTGTCAGTGGTACCAAGCCACTTTTCTTTTCTATAGACCCTGAGTTATAATATTAAAAGACACTTGCATATGGACATTCTATTATTTATTTAATTGATTTAATTATTTAATTAATTATTTGATGTTGATTGTGATATATGATTGCATATTTTTAATAGTTTTTTTGGCGATCTTGTATGCCATATTTGATTTAGCTTAAAATCCGATCGAAGGCTCGTGAAGGTACATTAAAAATTCTTCTACTTTAACTAAATTTAAAACTTTTAAGCTCACATAGCAACTCTAATGATTTTGGGAGTTCTCATATATATACTTATTATATTTCTTTTCTTTTATTAGGCACCTCCCCGCCTGCAGGTTTTGGCAGACCACCTAGCCTATGAGAGTACAGATCTATTAAGAAGAATCTGTGTAATCTTTAGGATAAATATTATTTTAAGTCTTTTTTAAAATTACTTCATTCTGATTTAAGCATTAATCAAGCAACTATCATATATTACATTAGAAATAAATATAAAGTGTGTCTATAATTATTAATTGCTTTTACTAAAGCATCAATTTACCCAACATATATTAAGGGGCTAATTAGAATCAACTCTAGATGTCGGCCCTATTTTCCTTAAGCTCAATCTAATTAATATCCCTACCACTCCTACATAAAAAGACTGGATATATGGTTTTGAAGCATTTAGGTGGTTAGCTGATTTTTCAGTTTCCAATTTAAACTTAGGTTATAAGGCAAGATCAAGCTATAAAACCTCAACTTCTAGGAATCTAATCCCAATTGTCTAATAAAATCAACCATTCAAACTTAAATCTTTTCTAATTAAATTCAATCCCAACACTTAGGATAGGCTGGGATATCTCTGAAGCGATTCATAATCTCAAGACACCTCCTACCCTTCTTCCTTTTACTCTAAAAATAAGTGTTTAACTTTGGTTTATTCCCTATTAAATTTTCAATCCTCACCTCCTTTAATATCGAGCTACAAACTCTAAATGAAACTTATACCACTATTTTAATCAACAATATTCATAGGAAACTTTAGTTTCCCTAAGATGTAATTAACTACAAGGTCTTGATCTTATAGGAGATTTAGAACCCAAATTGAATTTTCAAAATTAAGTTTTTCAAACCTCAATTGATTATCTTTAAGAAAATTAAATTCAATGATTATTATCATCATATCCAAATGATCGATAACAAACAATATCATCTTTCCTCTGGAAGATATATCGTACTATTATCAAAATTTTGATTATAAAATTAATGATCCCTTTATCCTGATTAATATAGTCAAACACTCGATTAAAATTCATACTTGATCCTCTAGGGTCATAGATGATTCTTCTCTGAGTTTGACTATGATAATGGAGGTAAATCCAAAGTTTTGCAATCTAAACCTATTAGGAAACGATATGTTCACCTTTTGAGGTGATATATCATTTATAATGATGTGTTCGATTTTAAAACTAAAAATTCTAAAATTTAATTTTCCTAAGAAAATTAATCTTTTCAAAACAACACCTTTTTAATCAAATAGGAACATGTAATGTGATAGGCAATTGGGGCCGGTTTGGTGTAGGTTAAATTAAGCTCAAGTAAAAATGGTTTTGACCACTTTGGGCAAGCCTAAGTCTTAACCCAAGTTAGCTCAGGAGATGGGCTGACTGGGGGAAGTGTATTTGACCTAGGGGATATCCAATGCATGTGCCATCTAAGCTTGGTGAAACCTAGGTTAGAAATTGGCTTAGCCCATAATCATTTTGGGCACTTTCGGGCTAGCTCAAGTCCTAGCCTAGGTGCACCCAAGGGCTGGGCCAACTAGGGTAGGTGCAATGAGTCATCGGGGACCCACTACAAGCACTGGCTTGATTTAATTTGTCTTAGGTTAGGTTTTGTCTCATGGAGAGCTTTCTTTAGACACTTGGGTCATGCCATATGGCTAACCTAAGTGAGTCTAAGGGTTGGGCCTTTAAAGGGACCCTCTTAGGAACCTACTAGGTCATCCTAATGATTTAGATATGCTTGGTAATGCCTTGGTCAAAGGGTTTAAGTTAGATTCAAGTATATATATATTTGGTCAAACATGGTTGACTTGGGTCCATTAAGTTTGGATGGATGATGTGAGACCAATGGATGTGGTCTCAAGTGACGGGAAGACCATTTGGATTGAAATGCATATTTGAATGCTTAAGGGGGACTTTAGTCAACCATGGTTGACTTGGTCAACCAGGTCAAACCAAAGCTTGGATTTGAATTCAATACACTCCTAATGGTGTTTAGGATGCATTGGGGAAGATTCCATGGATTGGTTTAATTTGGCCATGTTGAAGTTTAGAGAAAACTCCAACTTTACCTCTTAAGGGGCATTTTAATCATTTGGGCCCTTGGTCAACTCTAGATCAACCAGGGTCCACAAAAGTGTAGTTTCATGTTCAATATGTCATATAAGGGTTATGGACATGGTCAAGGGTTTTGGGGAAGGTCCCAAAGTTAAATTTCATAAGGTGGAAGGTCTAGTGGCATAGACTATTAATATTTGAAAGTTTTGTAGACTTTAGATTTCAATTAAGTTTCTAGGGTTCAAGGTTTCAAAGTGGCCTCAAATTTGGAGAGTTAACCCTAGGTACATTCCTAATCAATATGCAATTGATAGATCATGAATCGAGGATCACTTGATTTGATTTTGAGGTGATTGAAAAATCTCTCAAAAAGGGTTATAGGATATGGGCCTTTAACCTTGAATTTTGATCTAAAATTTTTAATTTAAACTAGATTCTAGATTTGATTGATTGAATTTGAATTATCCACATTCATGGTAATCAATTAAGTGATTATTGATTATTGGATAAAGGAAATCAAGGGGTGGTCACTAGGTGCCACTACACTGAACTAGGTAGTGTACTGAGTCACCTGCTATAATGTAGGGCTGGAGCTTCAAGCGATTATAGGTTGATATGGACTAGATGATTGAAGTTGATTACATATATGATTAAGTTTGATTGCTGACTAGATGCTTAAAGTTTGAATGGAGACTGGGTAGCTGCAGACAGGTGTAGGCTAATGTTTGAAGTGTAGATTGAGTTCTGGATGATTGACAAGTAGATGATTGAACCATCATATAAACACAAAAAAGTTTAGATAGATCATGATGACCTCATACAAAAATGAGGTCAATAATACATCATGATTATTGATATATCCAAATAAAATATCATATATATATATATTTGAACAATGAATATATCATCTCCAATTTTCCTAATAAATCAGTTGATATCTATAATTTCCTTAACAAAGGATTTCTTTGAAATAAAATTTATAAGCATATTATACCAAACCCTAGGTGCTTGCTTAAGACCATATATTGCTTTCTAAAGTTTATAAATATGATTTGAAAAGGTTGAGTTTTGAAAACCACAAGATTGTTCAACATACATATCTTCCTTAATTACCCCTTTTAGAAAAGCACTTCACATCCATCTAATATAATTTGAATCCCTTAAAGCATGAAAATGCTAATAGTGCTGTGATGGCTTCTAATCTAGCTACTAAAGTTAAGGTCCCCTCAAAATAAACTGCTTCTTTTTGGTTGTAACCCTCTACTAATAACCTAGCCTTATTCTTAATAACTCATCCAAAGTCATTTAATTTATTTTTTAAAACCCATTTCATTATAACAACACTCTGATTAGTGGATCAAGTAATTAATTCCCACACATCATTTCTAACAAATTAATTTAATTCTTCTTACATTACTACAATCCAAAATTCATCTTTTAGTGTATGCTCGATACTAGTGGGCTCTACCATAGCGATAAAGGATGTGTGGCTAACTTCCTTTCTAAGACCATACCTAGTCCTAACCCAAGTGGATGGGGCTCCAATGATAAGTTCTCTAGGGTGATTATATGCATATATCCACTCTCTAGGCAACAAATCCTGAGCTTTTTCTCTATCCCCTAATCTAATATTTTTTAACTCTATGGGTGATATCTTCTTCTTCTTTATCAATTATTCTAGCTTTATAAACCCTATTAGATTCATTAAATGTGAGTGGACTACTTAATAATTAAGGTTCTATTAATAAAAATACTATACACCTTACCTATTGAGGAATAACCTAAAAATAATATTTCATCTGCATTTGCTTCAATTTTTTTAAGATGTGATTTTCCATTATTTAAAATAAAATACTTACATCCAAACACATACATATGAGACAAATTAGGTGTTCTACCCTTAAGTAACTCATAAGGTGCCTTATTCAACATAGATCTTATATTTACCATATTAAGAACATAGTAAACAATATTCACTACCTTTGTCCAAAGATGCATGGGTAGACTATACTCATTAAACATCACCCAAGCAGACTCTACTAGTGTCCTATTTTTCCTTTCAACTATACCATTTTGTTGTGGATTCTACAGCCTAAAAATTTATGTTGTATACCAGATTCTTAACAAAATAATTCAAATATTTTATTCTTAAATTCTCCTCTATGGTCGCTATACATTATGAGAATTAGATAGCCTATTTTTATTGAATCCAAATTGAGAATGTTCTAAATTTCTCAAAGGAATCATTCATATTTATAAGAAATTTAACCCACGTGTACCTCGAATAATCATCAACTATTACAATTCCAAAAGATATAATCACCAACCATTACAATTCCAAAAGATTTCCCTCCTAGACTCATTATACTAATAGGTACAAATAAATCCATGTGAAATACTTCTAATAGTCTAGTGGTGATTACATCATTAATAGAATGAAATGAAGGCTTTGTTTACTTTCTTAGCTGGCATGCATCACAAAGATGTTTGTTAAAAAAATCTAGTTTATGAATGCCTCTAACCAATTCTAACTAGATAATATTCCTTAGAGTTCTCATGCTTACATAGTATAGTCTCCTATGCCACGACCATGATTCATTAATAGTGGACTTTAAATAACAAATATCATTAGACTTATCAATACAATTCATATTAATCATGTAGACATTATTAATCATTATGCCTTCAAATACAATTTTATCATTCAACATTAATAAGTATTTTATAGAAAGAAATTTATGTTAAATTCTATATCACATAGTTAACTTCTGCTTCGGCCTTCAATAAGCAAAAAAATTTAATAAAAAAACCATCAACATTACCTATTGTGTATAATCCCACTACCTTCATGGTAATATTATAATAAAGTGTTATCTTTTCTCCACTCTTGGCTTCCAATGTGTTTAATTTCTTCATGTCTTCTATCATATATTGTGAACATCCGATGTCCAAGTGCCACATACTCTCACTTGACCTCTTATAAGAGCACAACCACAAAGTCAATCAAGGTTTATTTTTGAGAAACTAAGTGGGTTTGGGTCCCACCTTATAATGTAATGAATGTATATTCTGTTATGTACATGAAGTCCTGAGCCTCCAAACCAAATGTGATATATGGTGGATTCTATGTGTGTAAATGTACGCAATATGCCCTAATACATGACAAGAAAAGTACTTAACTCTTGGAAATACATGCATTAATCGATATGAAGAGTGATGTCCCCTTCTAAAGGATGGTGGTGTATGATATTTTATAATGTGTGGCTTAATAGTGTACGTAGGCCTTGATGCATTTTCTTTAAGTGATGTGATTTTTTATTAAAATTTCATTAGCACTTTTATATATGCCTACCTCTACTTTAAATGCATGTTCATCTTCTTGTAAATTTAATGCATCTCTTTTTAACTCCTTAAATGCTTATTATAATTCAATATGCTATTTATTTAAAATATCATGCTTCTCTTCTAATACAACATAATCAATTTTTAAGTTTGTAAAGTTATTAATGAGGTTGGTATGCTTTTCTTAGAATGTAGAATGTTCCTTTCTAAAATATGAATACTACTTTTTAATTTTCTATAAATATCATAAAGTTATTCTAAAAAAGAAAGCAATTCATCATAAGTGAGATTGCATACATGATCACTATCAGAATCGCCATTGTTATTCTTGGCCATGAGACATAAATTTTTAACCTACTCTTCAACTTAAGTCTTTGATGAGACTAAATTAGAATTTGCACAAAAAAGCCTTGTATGTTATTTGCTTTCCCTTTTTCCTCACCCTTTTCTTTTATTTGGTGGCTCCTTATGTTTAGGCAATCAAATTAGATATATCTTAGCATTTTACATTCATAACAAATAACACCAATTGAAAACTAGTTTAGCTTTATATTTTTACCTCAATGTTTGTCACTATGGTGCTTTTGCTTCTATTTTAGAAGTCTCTTGAATTGTTTAGTCATCAAAGCAATATCTTTATTTCCATTCATACTAAAATTAGAACTATCCATATCACCATCTTCTAAAGTGATTGTCTTCTCCTTTTTTTTTCCTTTCACCCGTATCTATATTTCTTTGACTGACTTTTTACTTGTAAATAATCAAAGAACCAAGTTATCAATAGAATAATAGTTTAAATCTTTGGATTAAAAAAATGCAATAACCTTAGCATCCCAAGATTAAGGTAATCAACATAAAATTCTATTCACTTTTTTTTAGCATTAGAGATATCTTTACCTAAAGCATGCATGGATGTGAAAAGTTTTATAAGCCTAGCGTATATATCAGAAATAGATTCAATAGGTTGCATGTAGAATAGTTCATATTCATGTAAAAGTAAATTCATACGAGATTATTTCACTTCATAAGTTCATTCATAAGTTATGCAAAGTCTATCTCAAATTTCTTTACTAGTACAAATATACATCTGCATGTAATCTTTAGATTTCAAAGCATAGAAAGATAGTTGAGATATTTAACATTGAGTTAAGCAAAATCATGATATTTTATACTCCATTCAAAAAATAATATTTCTACTTTAGTACCATTAGCAATTCTAAAAGGCAAAAAAATATTTGATTTAAACCATGTGTCATATACTAAAATTGATAGATTGTAGAAAAGTGGGCATTCAATCTTCCAAAAAAAAAAAAAAAAAAATATCAAATAAAGGTGGTCGGGTAATATAATACCCATGTTTCTATTTCCAAAGTGTGCCATGTGGATCTACCCAATATATTTAAACAACAAAAGTGAAAACCCCACTCTAATACCACTTGAAAGTGCTATGGCACACAAGAGGGGGGTGAATTGGTATTTTTAAAAACTTTTCATAGGATTAGAGTAGCATAAGATTTTAAGAAAATGAAAATTTTTAGACAAAAAATAAAAAGCATTTATTTAAAACTTTTAGAGAATATATATATATATATATATATATATATATATATATATATATATATATATATATATATATATATATATATATATATATATATATATATATATAATTTTAAGCAAGATCACAATCAAAGATTTAACAACCACAAAGTTCATAAATATAATCAAAGTAAAACCCCAAAATGCATGAATATAAATACAGGAAAGTAAAGAAAATACAAACTAGTTTTTTATAGTGGTTTGAACAAAATCGATCTATGCCCACTACTTGAAGGCCCTCCTCTTTGGGTATTATACTATATCATGCTCATTTAGCACTCAACCAGGTAGAGAAACCATTCTCCCTTATCAGGTAGTGAATAATCTTTACAAACTCTTTTATCCCTATAGAATCTCCCTCATTCAGCCTCTTAGCATGATAGAGATGGTACTCTCTCTTTTTGCTCCTAGCACACTGGAGATACCAATCCGTCCTTTTACTTCTCGTAATGATGGAGATGATGTTCCCTCCTTATGCTCTTTGTCTTAATCATCAAAATCTCATATGTAGAGTGCTTTTGGCACTATATGGTTTCGCATTGTAATGTTGTAAGTAAGGCATTGTGGTGCCTACTTCTCTATCTTTAGCACAAAAAATATTCCTCCCTAGGGCACTATGGTGCCAAGTTAGGCAAAGCTACAATGTCAAGCTCTCTATTTAAACACCATATTTTATCCCAAAGTGCTACAATGCCTTTTTGTGTGACACTATAGCATCGTGTTGAATTGTTTTAATTGAGCTCTTTCTTGAGAAATTAATGTATAAAATAATAACTTAGGTAACATTTTCCCAACAAAAAAAAATCATGCTTTAAACACTAATTCTTCTGACTTAACAATGAGCTTGATCCTCCACCTGCTAGCCCACTATGGTCATCGCTGGTAAGCTTAGATCACCTATGACGTGAAGAGTGATTTTAGGCTTTAGATGACCCAATGATCCAACCATCCTCTAGCCAATCCCATATAGGTTTCCTCGCATCTTACCTTAGTGAATGTGAGGAATCTATCTTGTTAGGCCTTAGTAGCTCACATAGATATAAATCTTAAACCCACGCCGATACAAAAGGGGTCTGGTCTATAGAAGAGTCAAGGCTATGACCAAGTGAACCATGTATTCTCTAAGAGATTCTCGGGATCTCTTTTGCTCCTTAAATGAAAATTTATAAGGCAGAGTCTTCTATAGTGAGAAAATAAAATAATTTGGGTTTGGGTTAGCTTGTGTGATTCCATCCCATTGATGTTCTATTAGCATATATAGAGGAAGTATATGAAATCATTATCATTCAATCTATTTTAAATAGATTAAAGAACTCAAATCTAGCCAGTAAACACTTTTCAATTTTTTAAGAAGATATTTAGATTTTCTCAATAAGTAATTTGTATGTTTAAATGGTATCAATTATCAATTTTCATATTGATTGCATTTATTTGTGCATGAAATGAGTCAAAACTTGACCAAATAATGTAAACCCTATTAGCTCTTCACCTTAGCTTGGGGTTATGACATAATAACTATTATTATTAGATGGAAGTTCATCTGATAATATACATTATTCAATCATAACTAAATTTTATATGATTTTTTAGTGAATATAATTGACATAGAGCATGCCCTTTAATTATTTTCAAAGTTTATCCTAAATTATGATGTTAATATTTAATTTAGTTGGATTCATTGAGATGAACTAATTTCATAGTTTATAACACTCATATGAGTTGACTTTGACTACATCAACTTTGGCACACACTTAGATGCTTTAAATATTCATAACCATTAAGTCGCTTTGCATAATGTGGTTGTAGTTAAGTTGATGACTTGTTAGAAAATCCTTTATGCCCGTATGACATATGACTCTATGAGTTGTGTTGTTTGGTAGTTAAGATGCTTCTATCTTGCGCTTGATGGTTTGGCCATGAGGAAGAGAGGGAAAGCCATTAGGCGCTTAAACTTATTTAAGAAAACTGTTGCGAATTTGGCTTCAAGGACTATAATTTTGATGATAGCAAACATCTCTGGTTCTTCTTGACTGACTAATCTTTCAGGTACGCAGGATCAATTGCAAGTTCAAGCCAGTTCATGAAAGAGTCAGTCTGTATTGTAATTCAGGTCTATTGTATTGGTTTTTATTTTTATTGAGTCAATGTAATGTAACTGATCTCCTAGCTAAGTAACCTTGCACACACACACTTAGGGGGAGAGCTTGAGTGAATTAGAGTTTCTGTTCAATTTTTGTTCAGATCGTCCTAGACGATATGCACATCATCTTGGACGATCAAGTAAAAATAGAAACCCTAATTAGGGCGACCAAGTTAAGTGTTTCTGATTAAGCAGATCATCCTGGATGATGCAGACATCGTACGGGATGATATTCTCAAATCAGAAATTCTCAGCCACTAGATCAAGCTAGGCAAGTTTTTATTTTAAGATATTTGGTTTGATCATCCTGGACGATACGTGTGTCATCCTGGATGATCCAGTACAATCATGCCAAAATTAGTCTGGTAATTAAGGAAAGTAATTAATCTTTAATTGATATGATCATATCGTCCAGGACGATCGCAAGATTGTCCGGGATGATCAGGATCGTCTATTGTGTTTCAGCTGTACGTCCAAAGCGGTCATCAGGATGATTTTGGCCCTTTTTATACTAATCATCTAGGATGATATCCCTATTATCCTGGACGATCAAGTCATTTTTGGATCGTCCAACACAAGTTCCTCTGGACTACCAGAGCGGTCTTCTGGACGAAATTCCTGGATTTACACTAATCACTCAGATGATCGCAGAATCGTACTGGACGATATGAACAATTTTTTCTACTGATCGTCCAGAAGAGCTAGATCATCCAAGCTAAAACAGCTGGTTTTGAACTGATCGTACATGATGATATTTAGATCATCCGGGATGATTCTTGCCAACCAGTTGAGATTTAAGGCAATTTTAGAGCCCTCCTTTAAAAAAAATTTTTCTTCGAACAAGAAAAATCTTTTGCCACTTTTCTTTCCAGAGAAACCCTAGAGAGAGAGTTTGGGAGAGAGAGAGAGGATCTTGTGAGGGGGAGTTCATGAGGGGTTCACGAAGGTTGCTCCAAGCAAGGATTAGAGTCGTCTTCTCCGCTCGTCGTCTTTCATCGTGATGGGGTTCTTTGTGAGAGGATCCTTCACAAGAAGATCTGGGGTTCTCTGCCCGCTTAAGGAGGAAGCGAAAGGAGTCTGAGGTTATCTGCCTGCTTCAGGACGAAGCAAAAGGAGGTTGGGTTCTCTGCCCCACCGTGTCGGTGGAAAGGAGATTTTTGTACAGGCTTCTCTACCTTGCTGTGGGAGTAAAAGGAGAGACACTTTGAGTTGATGCAATACCCGGAGGAGAGGCTCCGGGGAGTGGACGTAGGTCAAGTTGACCGAACCACTATAAAATTCTGGTGTGTTCTTTCTGATTAATTTCTACACTTTAGTTTTTCTGTGATTATCTGCTTGGGTGAAATTTGTGTTTAATCTTTTCGTTTGAGTATTTACTTGTTTCCGCTGTATATTATAGAAAAGGTTTTTGCTATTGCTCTTAAATTTTTTAAATAACCAATTCACCCCCCCCCCTCTTGGTTAACCTCGGGACTAGTTCATCAGGGCTTAACATCCTTATCGAACTTTCAAGTGGTATCAGAGCGGGATTCAAAATTTAAGTTTAAAAACTTTTAAATTTGATCCATGGCCAACTTTGGTAATCGTAATACTGCTGAAGGTTATTCAATCACACGACCGCCATTGTTTGATAATATTCATTTTGATTTTTGGAAAACTCGCATGTTCACTTTTCTACAATCAATTGGTTATCACATGTGGATGCTAGTTAAGGATGGATACGAACCACCTTTTAGGATGGTTAACCATGTTAAAACTGAACTGCCCTTTACTGATTGGACTTTTGATGATTGTGACTTAGCACAATTGAATGCCAAATATTTGAATTATTTTTTCTGTGCTTTAAAATCCGAGGATTATATACGTGTATCTATGTGTACGACTGGTAAGGAAATCTAGGATAGATTGTGCTTCATGTATGAAGGTACAACTGAAGTCAAACAGTCTAGATTAAATATTTTGCTTCATGACTATGAACTATTTCGCATGAAACCTACTGAAACTATTTCTAAAATGTATACAAGATTTACTCAAATCATTACTTCTTTGCATGCCTTAGGTAGAGAACTTACAAACTACGAAAGAGTGAACAAAATTCTTAGATGTCTACCTTCTTCATATAATGCTAAGATAACTGCAATCACTGAATCTAAAGATTTGAATACTTACTCTATTGATAGCTTACTTGGATCACTCATTGCTTAGAGCAAGGGGTGAGCCAAAGATAGCTTGATGTAGGTGAGAAGAAGAAGGAGAAAATAGTGGCACTAAAGGCCAATGAGAGTGATACTAGTGCTTTCGGGTCTGATAGCGATGACGTTGCCTTGTTCACTAGGCAATTCAAAAGCTTTCTAAGGAAGAAACACAAGAACTTTTAGAAGTGGAACAAGGGTCCAACAAAAATTTTAAAGGTTCATCTAACATTGTCTGTTTTGAATGCAGGAAGCCTGACATTAAGGCTGATTGTCCTACACTTAAAGCTCACCCGAGCAAGGAGAAGGGTGAGGAGAAACACAAGTTCAGAAAGGATAACAAGCGGATTCAGAAGGCATTCTGGGCAGATTCTGCATCTGACTCTTCTGAGACTGAAGCTGAAGAGGAGGAAATAAATTTGTGTCTGATGGCTGATGATCATCCTGGTAAGTCTGACCAGGAAGAGGTATGTGAGCTTACTTACGATCAATTACTTGAAATATCTGAAAAAATTCATGCATCGTATAAGAAGCTTAAGAAAACTCATGCTAGCTTGAAATTGGATTACTTGACTTTACAAAAAGAGCTTGAAATTGAATCATTCCACTGTTGATTGCAATCACATGTCTTTACTTAATGAATTTGATGAACTGAATAAAAAATCATTCTGATTTAATTATTGAGCATGATGCATTAAAAATATCGCATGTTGAATTAGAAGCTGCTTTTAAGAAATTGAATGATATGGCATGTGACCTAGAAAGTAATGAAAGTGCAAAGACTTTTAAAATTACTAGTCTTAATAAGGAAAATGAATTTTTAAGAGTAAAAATTGCTGCCTTTGAGAAGAATAAAAACCCACCTACTTTTGAAGAGTTTTATGCACCGCCACCTTTTGAAAAATATGTTGCAAATTCATCAAAGCATGTTTCATACATACCTAGGAAGAGACACTATCACCCACGTAGATTAGTTAACCCTTTTCCTGGTGTTAGATGTTTTTCATGTGGCATGCTAGGACACATTTCCCACACATATACTGTTCACCATAGTACACATTGGGTGTGGAGGCCCAAAATGCCTATTTTACAGCACAGCACACATGCATTGCATTCTTCTTTTCATAAGAAGGAACCCAAACCTGTTTGGGTTCCTAAAACTAACATTTGATGATTTTGTAGGTGTGCTCTCCCACAAGACCTCGTGAGAGTATGTGGTACCTGGACAGCGAATATTCTAGACACATGATTAGAGATGCCAATCAGTTCATTTCGCTGGAGGCCAAGGCTAGAGGCAAGGTTACACTTGGAGATAACACCACCATGAGGGTGGTAGGCACATGTATGATTGGTGATTCAAAAAATTTTATGATTGACAATGTTTTGCTTGTAGATGGACTGAAATATAACTTGCTGAGCATCACTCAACTCTATGACAAAGGATACAGCATCAAATTCCTGCCCACTTACTGCATTTTAAGCTTAAATGATAAAGTTGTTTTGTAGGGACAAAGGATCAATAATGTCTACAAGCTAGATGTAAGTTGCATTAAAGCTGAAAATTTAATTTGCTTAAAAATTACTACTGATGAGTCTTGGTTGTGGCATAGGAGATTGTGTCATGCCAGAATGAAAACCCTTAGGAGAGTTACCCAAAAGGACTTAGTTAGAGGTGTGCCCAAGCTTAAGTTCACTAAGGACCACCTGTGTGATGTCTATCAATTAGGAAAGCAAGTCCAGTCCTCCTTTCACTCTGTTAAGAATATTAGCACCTCTAGTCCTTTAGAAGTCCTTCACATGGATCTCTTTGGACCCATTAGCACTGCCAGCTTAGGGGGGAGAGTCTATGGGTTTGTGATTATAGATGACTACTCGAGGTTCACTTGGATTAGATTCTTGTCACATAAGTCTGAGTCATTTGATGAATTTAAGTCCTTCTCCACTTGGATTCAGAGGAAGTTAGGGTGTGAGATCTTAACTATTTATAGTGATCATGATGGAGAGTTTGAAAATATGAAGTTTGGAAGTTTTTGTGAGGAGCAAGGGATTAGTCACATTTTTTCAGCTCCTAGAATCCCTCAGTAGAACGGGGTAGCTGAAAGGAAGAACAGGACCTTAGTGGAAGCCGCTAGAGCCATGCTTGCTAAGTATTCACTTCCAAAATACTTTTGGCCTGAAGAGGTGAACACTGCCTGTTATGTGCTGAATAGGGTGAATGTGAGATCAAATCTAAACAAAACACTTTATGAGATCATTAAGGGTAGAACTCCAAACCTGTCCCACCTCCATATCTTTGGATGTAAGGTTTTCGTTCTGAACAACGGGAAATCATCCTTAGGAAAATTTGACCCCAAATCTGATGAAGGAGTGTTCTTAGGCTATTCTAGTGTGGGAAAATCCTTTAGGGTGTTTAATAAGAGGACTTTGGTGGTGGAAGAGACAACTCATGTGGTGTTTGATGAATTTGATCCTAAGTTGACTACAGTTGAGGAAGAAGAAGAGGTAGAGGAGATTACCCAAGGGGTTGGAAATGCAAATCTGGAGGAGAGGGTAGAACCTCAAACCACACTGCCTAGAGATTGGAGATATTCTTCGAGTCATCCTAAAGAACTGATCTTAGGAGACCCTTCTGAAGGTGTTAGGACTAAGCATGGACTTAGGAAGGAAGTAAACCACTCTGTCTTTATCTCAATGACTGAACCTACCAACATCAATCAAGCCCTTTCGGATGAGTTTTGGATCTTAGCTATGCAAGAAGAATTGAATCAATTTATAAGGAATGATGTTTGGGAGTTAGTAAAAAGACCTAAAAATCAAAGTATTGTGGGAACCAAGTGAGTCTTTAAGAATAAGATGAATGATTCTGGTGTGGTGGTTAGGAATAAGGCAAGATTGGTGGCTAAGGGGTATAATCAGATTGAAGGGATTGATTTTGAGGAGACCTTTGCCCCTGTAGCTAGATTGGAAGCCATTAGAGTGCTACTAGCCTTTGCCTATTATAAGGGATTTAAGCTGTTTCAAATGGATGTCAAGAGTACCTTTTTAAATGGGGTAATAAAAGAGGATATTTTTGTAGAACAACCCCCAGGCTTTGAGAGTTCCCAATATCCAAATCATGTTTACAAATTAAAAAAGGCCTTATATGGATTGAAACAGGCACCCAGAACTTGGTATGAGAGGCTTAGGATATTTTTGTTAGAAAGAGAGTTTGTTAAGGGGAGTGTAGACACCACCCTTTTTCTGAGGAGAATAGGGGATGACTTACTCATTGTCCAGATCTATATTAATGATATAATTTTTGGATCTTCTAATAAATATTTATGTGATGAGTTTTTTAAAATAATGAGTAAGGAGTTTGAGATGAGTATGATGGGAGAATTGTCCTACTTTTTGGGATTTAGCATAAGGCAAATGGATGATGGAACCTTTCTAAATCAATCTAAATACAGTAAGGATATTTTGAAGAAATATGAGATGGACAAAGCCAAGCCAATCAACACTCCCATGAGCTCCTCTGTTCAGTTAGATAAAGATTCAAGTAGAAAATCCGTTAATCAGAAGAAGTATAGAGGTATAATTGGATCACTGGTTTACCTGACTGCTAGCCGACCTGATATCATATTTAGTGTTTGTCTTTGTGCTAGGTTTCAGGCTGATCTTAAAGAGTCCCACCTGATTGTCATTAACAGAATTCTCAGATATCTTTTAGGAACCCCAAACCTAGGAATCTGGTACCCTAGGCACAGGACCTCTTTTGAAATTATTGGATATTCTGATTCTGACTTTGTAGGGTGTAGGGTGGATTGAAAAAGCACTTCTGGAACATATCAATTCATAGGACAATCTTTAGTCTCCTGGTCCAGTAGAAAATAGAACTCAGTTTTCTACTGCTGAAGCTGAGTACATTACCATAGGGAGTTGTGTGGCCCAAGTTCTTTGGTTGAAGCAACAAGTCTTGGATTTAGGATTACCTGTGGGCACAATTTCTATTATGTGTGATAATACTAGTGCCATCTGCATCTTTAAGAATCCAATCCAATATTCTAGAACCAAATATATTGATATAAGATATCACTTCATTAGGGACCATGTTACAAAAGAGGACATTGAGCTACATCATGTAGCAACTGAAAATCAGCTGGCTGACATATTTACTGAACCACTGGTCTTTGACTCATTCAGCATTTTGAGGACCAGATTAGTTGTGATTGATATAAATGCATGATTTTGATGACTTCTGATTTCTGATGTATCTATTATTCATTCTGTTTCTATTAGTTGGTTGTTTGATTTGATTATCCATTTTTGGTTAGTTTTTATTTGTCTGCTGATTTTCATTTTAGTCGTGTTAATTTGATTTGAGTATTTATTTTGATGTGATTATTTACCTATTTTTATTTACTGGTTCATCTCTTTTAGTTATTATTTTATGCTTTCAAAATCCGATCACTGCTCGCTACTTCTGATAAAATAGATTTCTGACTAAGAGTTTTACCTTATTTTTATTTGGAAGCTTATAAGCAGTGATTAATTCCACTGGATCTGTTAAAGGGAAGAAACATTGATGATTGTTTCTCTTCATCTAACTCCCTTAAATGGTGTATTATTTCTTTTGGATAAAAAGCTTCTTCAAAATTAAAAAATTAGTTTTTTGAAATAGAGATCTGTTTTATCTTCCTACAGTAATCTACCTCATATGATTAGTGTTTTCAAAGTTTTTAAGTCATTGTTATGATTTTCTAAACCAAGTAATTGCACTTATCATACGATGTATGATTTTTGTTTTGCGAATTACTCTTCCTTACTGTGGAGAGCGTCTCCTATGTTTGGAATATAATTTTACAGCTGAGATCCTTTAATGATTTTGAGAGGGAAAAAACTTATAAAAGATGCGCAGTGCGCCAAATAAATTGAAAAAGAGGCATAAAATGAGCCCAAAGCTGAAAAGATGTGAAATATCGTCAAACTCAAAGATACACAAAGTTTATCAAAAATCAAAAGATGCGCAAAGCGTCAAATAAATTGAAAAAGAGGCACAAAATGAGCCCAGCCAAGCTTTCTTCTCTTTCAGATCGTTAAATGCCTTAGAAAAATCTGTGCACCACTTAATATGTTCAAAAGCTTGTATTTGAAAATCCTGATTTCTGGTTTATTACTTTGTAATACTATTATATCAGATATTTTTCTAGAACGAGGCTTCAAAGGATCTCTTTTTGAATCTAATTTCTTTTCTTCTGAATTGGATTTTTGTTTTGAAGGGAATTTACATCTATAAGGTGTCCGAGGTGGGAGTTACGAAAGTCGATTTTCCAACTTTTTCTGGATTTCAGCGCTGTCAATCGTCTTCTTATTGGCTTTTGCATTGAAAATTAGGGAAAATTCTTTTTACTGGAGCTAATAAAAAAAGGGGGGGGGGGATTTTGAAATTCTACGGGTTTTACTATTTTTATATGTTGTCTTTCCCTTTTTGAGATGTCAAAAGGGGGAGTAGTCAGTCTCTGTTTTGAATTAGTTTCAGTGATTTTGGATTATTGACCAGTTGTTAAATTTTTATTTTTGAAATTATTAATAAATGTTTGCCATCATCAAAAAGAGGGAGATTGTTGCGAATTTGGTTTCAAGGACTATAATTTTGATGATAGCAAACATCTCTGGTTCTTATTGACTGACTAATCTTTCAAGTATGCATGATCAATTACAAGTTCAAGCCAGTTCATGAAAGAGTCAGTCTGTATTGTAATTCAGGTCCATTGTATTGGTTTTTATTTTTATTGAGTCAATATAATGTAACTGATCCCCTAGCTAAGTAACCTTGCACACACACACTTAGGGGGAGAGCTTGAGTGAATTAGAGTTTCTGTTCAATTTTTATTTAGATCGTCCTGGACGATATGCACATTGTCCTAGACGATCAAGTAAAAATAGAAACTTTAATTAGGGTGACCAAGTTAAGTATATCTGATTAAGCAGATCGTCTTAGACGATACAAACATCATACGGGATGATATGCTCAAATCAGAAATTCTCAGCCGCCAGATCAAGTTAGCCAAGTTTTTATTTTAAGATATTTGGTCTGATCGTCCTGGATGATACGTGTGTCATCCTGGACGATTCAATACAATCATGCCCAAATTAGTCTGGTAATTAAGGAAAGCAATTAATCTTTAATTGATACGATCATATCATCCGGGACAATCGCAAGATCATCCTGGACAATCAGGATCATCTATTATGTTTCAGCTGTACATCCAGAGCGATCATCAGGATGATTTTGGCCATTTTTGAACTAATCGTCCGGGACGATATCCATATCGTCCTAGACGATCAAGTCATTTTTGGATCGTCCAACATAAGTTCCTCTGGATGACCAGAGCGATCTTCTGGACGAAATTCATGGATTTACACTAATCGTCCCGGACGATCGCAGAATCGTACGGGACGATATGAATAATTTTTTCTACTGATCGTCCAGAAGAGCCAGATCGTCTAGGCTAAAACAGCTGATTTTGAACTGATCGTACAGGATAATATTTAGATCGTCCGGGACGATTCTTATCGACCAATTGAGATTTAGGGCAATTTAAGAGCCCTCCTTTAAAAGAAATTTTTCTTCGAATAAGAAAAATCTTTTGCCACTTTTCTTTCCAGAGAAACCCTTGAGAGAGAGAGAGTTTGGGAGAGAGAGAGAGAGGATCTTGTGAGGGGGAGTTCATGAGGGGTTCACGAAGGTTACTCCAAGCAAGGATCAGAGTCATCTTCTCCGCTCGTCGTCTTTCTTCGTGTTGGGGTTCTTTGTGAGAGGATCGTTCGCAAGAAGATCTGGGGTTCTCTGCTCGCTTCAGGAGGAAGCGAAAGGAGTCCGAGGTTCTCTGCCTACTTCAGGAGGAAGCAAAAGGAGGTGGGTTCTCTGCCCCACCGTGTTGAAGGAAAGGAGATTTTTGTACAGGCTTCTCCGCCTTGCTGTGGGAGCAAAAGGAGAGACACTTTGAGTTGATGCAATACCCGGAGGAGAGGCTCCGGGGAGTGGACGTAGGTCAAGTTGACCGAACCACTATAAAATTCTGGTGTGTTTTTTCTGTTTACTTTCTGCACTTTAGTTTTTCTGTGATTATCTGCTTGGGTGAAATTTGTGTTTAATCTTTTCGTTTGAGTATTTACTTTTTTCCGCTGCATATTATAGAAAAGGTTTTTGCTATTGCTCTCGAATTTTTTAAATAACCAATTCACCCCCCCTTTTGGTTAGCCTCGGGACTAGTTCATCAGAGCTTAACATCCCTATCGAACTTTCAAAAATAACAAATTTTTTGTCAAATTTTGGTTGTTATTTAAAAAAAATTTCTTGAAAAATCATAGTAAGTTTTATCAATATTATCTATAAATAAAATTCATCAATAATGCTGATAATAATGAGCTATTTTCTTATAATAATCAAATTATATTAAATAACAAACTGTAATAAAGACTCAAATTTGAGAATAGATTTACATGTCTTATATATTAAATAAAGAAGTTTATTTATACATTGATAATCTAAGTTTTGTTTGGGATAGATTTTGGCTACTATTTTTTTACTGCTTTCAAAAAAAATTTATACTAGAAAGCTGCTATAAAAAATAGTAAGAAAATCATCCCAAATGAAGGCTTAGAACGTATATTAAAATTGTTTATTAATTTCCTAATTAATTCTTATGTTTTTTTAAAGGAAGATGAGAGTCATATCTAACTAATTTCATTAATAAAAAAAATAAAAAAGAAAATTGCATCTTTTATCTAGAAAGTTAGATCAGATTGGCCGGTTCAACCATGAATTGGTCCAGTTGCTAGTTCGATCAAGTTGGAAAACCAGATTTGCATTGAATCAGTGTGAACTAGTTTGAACCACCGGTTCAACCGAAAAATGTCAAGCCTGTTCCATTTGGTTGAACTAGCCGGTTAAATAAATATTTTTTTTTTGTAAATAAAATTTTTAATATTAAGATTTTATTCAATTAAAATCTTTTGAATTTTAAATACATATATTTAAAGGCATATGCTTATGCAAATAAATTTAACCAAAATATAAAACTGCTAGTTTGCCACATCATACAAATTTATTGATTGTTTATGGTTTGTTATATACACATATGGGTCTGTTTGATTGCCTGAAAAAAATGCAATGTAAAAGGAATACATTGTATAAGGAATGCGGTGTAAAAGAAATAATTTGGAGTTGTTTAGATGAGCGTGAAAGAATGCATGATTTTACTTTTTTTTTTATTTGGTTTGAAGTAAAGTGAATGCAATGCAAAGTTGGAGGGCGACAATCGGCAATGGAAGTGGAGGCGGGCAGAGGTGACGACCAGCGGTGGCAGTGGCAGCTGTGGGCGGGGACTGGAAGCTGGTGGCGGGGGTTGACAATGGGTGGTGGGCTGCGGCGGTGGGGGGCAGTTAGCAGTGGTGGTGGTGGAGGCGGACAGTGGTCTCGACAACGATGTCTATAGCGGCGGCGGTGAGCGGGGGTGCGGTTGTGGTGGAGATGGATGATGGTTAGCGGTTGTGGCAACTCAGGCGACGACAACGACGGCCAGAAGTAGTGACGGTGGTCAGTGGTGGGAGACGACGGTGTACATAGTTGCCGGTCTGAGGGCAGTGGCCGTGGCCATCGATGGTGGTCAAGCAAGCGAGCAAGCAGTGTAAACCGTTCTCGATCAAAATGGGTAAGCGCACTTTACCTAAAAAAATGAACTAGAATGAAATACACTATATTTTCTTTAGTTTACTTTTGATTTACTTTTTCATCCAACCAAACAACAAAAAGTGAAGAAAGTAATACATTTGGAATGCTTTGCATTCACTTTTCTTCCAACCAAATAGCTCCTATATAAAGAGAATCACTTAAAATTTTCCTATGACAAGGGATTAAAAACTAGTGAGAATTTCGCATGAGTTATCAAATTATTTGGGATATGAATTTAGGTTGATAATGCGTATAATTTATTAAAGTTATGAGCATAAGTTTTTTTATTATAAAATTTATATCTTAATTAATTATTATATTATCATTCTTATTAAAAAATATCTTGGAATTTATACCTTTATATTAATAATTTTTTTAATTTTAAGACTTATTTATTATGCATATAATTATATTTGTAATATACATATATTTATATTCAAATTAATAGTCAATCAAGCTTTTCAATAACCTTTATGTTGAGCCTTAATAGATCTTGTTTATGAGTTTTAATCAAAGTAGATGCATTCTTTGTTATATAATTTATATTATATTTAAATAATTTTAGTATTTATTATATCATCTGATTTGATCTTAATTTAATATCATTTGAATTATTGTACCATGAACCTCTCATTCTTTCGATTTATTGTTGATCCGATTTTCTCGTAAAAAGTCACAATTTTTTTTATATTTCATTTTGTCAAATTTTTTTTGGGACATTTAGGTCAATTAAGACAAACTCAAATACACATCACATACGCAGTGGCGGAGCCAGAAATTTTATTCAGGGGGGCCTAAATTAAAATAGTTATGTTGGTCGTCTCATTATCAGAGCCAAGTGGAGCTGTAAAATAAAATTTTAGAATCCAAATAACATGGTCTTGAGAGCTTAGAAGACATAAATATTTGCCACAGGTGGTCACCGTTTAGGGGCAAGAGAGAAGCGAAAGGGTAAACTAAAGCCTTACGCGAGGTCGTGAGTCGCAAGTCGTGAAAGAGACACAAAGGGAAAAACGAAGCTGACCGTTTGGGTCGATGGCTAAAATTTACACGAGATTCTTTAAAATATTTTCATTTCAGCTAATTTAAGTGAGTTTTAAATTCAATCATTTTAATATAATTTCAGCTAAAATTTAGTCGAGATTCTTTAAAATAAAGTTACAAATAAATGTCAAAGATTTCAATTAAAACTTATATATTTATTTTTAACGAAATTTTAATAAAAATATTGAAAAAAGAAAATTGAATTCATAGGACAACACACTTAAAAATATATGTAAATAAATATATAGAATATAATTATATATGCAAAATTTTACTCTAATAGTACATATATGCAACAAGAAAACTTTTAAAAAATAATTATTTACTTGGTAAAAAAGCCTCTCTTTCCACTTTGTTTGATGGTGATTGGGTAAACAAATATATAATAGGATTTATTTTTTTTAGGGGTGGTCTTGCCCCCCCCCCCCCCCCCCCCCCCCCTCCCTCCGCCCATGCACATACGTAAGATTTGAATCCAAAATTTTTTAATTGATAGTCAAAACTTTCAACAAATAGATCAAGATGAATCTACTTTTAATTATTTTTTTTCTAGTGAATTAAGGAAAAGCACACCACGTGACATCTACCGCGGCCCACTGAGGTCGCTCTTCGGCGTCCACGTTGCTCATGACTAATCGGGACTGGCATTATAGGCCCACCAGATAAAAGCCGTCAGTGATGACCTAAAATTTATTTTATTTATTTTTAAATGAAACCTAATACAGATCCAGATCGTCCGCGGCGGTTTTTCCTTCCCATAGTTTCCAAAATTGTTGGTGCCCCCGTTTCAGTATCGGAACGACACCGTATCGATATTTTAAACGGACGGCAGCGATCAGTTCTACGTCAAGAACTTCCTTACTATGTCCTCACCAGTGGTTCCGTTATCGTGCACCTCTTAGATTTACGAAAACTGCCGCTAGGCAATGAAGAGATTTGATTGGTCTAAAGGATAACTGTCATTCTCTTATGCTGTCCCGCTAGACTATCGAGAAATTATAAGGTAAATAGCGGCCGGATGGCTTTTTATACGAAGATCAGACCCGTATGTGGAAGCAGTTTCTTTTTTGCGTTAGCACGCATGCGACGTACTGGTATTTAGCTCAATCTCTGTAGTTTTCTTGCTTGTTGGCGTGAAATTAGTTCTGAGACTGAAACTTCCTGCTACGGATTTTGTGAGGTTGTTCCTTGCTGATCCATTTTGACATCTTTCCACGGTTTTGCTATAAAAGCAATTTGTGGGATGTGCTTAGGGTTTCTGCTAATCTTTTAGATTGGGTTACTTTATCATGAGAATTACGGAATTGGTGGAGGGGCGGTCGGGGAGCTGTTGTAGAGATGAGATTGAGACGACGAGGGCTAAGAGGGTGTTAGTTGGTTTGGGAGCGAGGGTTCTGTTCTACCCAACGCTTTTCTACAATGTCCTTCGCAATCAGATCCAGTCGGAGTTTCGATGGTGGGATGAAGTAGATCAGGTGATTTCTCTAACTTTTTTTTATAATAAAATTTCTAATTTCTGCGCTCAGGTATAATTTTTGTGCTGACGACGTATAGTTTTCGGCATATTCTTACTGTAATGCTGCTTCTTTTTGAAATATATGGCAATAGAACTGTCATGCTTCTAGTTTGGTAATGATACTTCTAACCAGATAACATAGTATTGTAAAGCATTAATAATATTAGAGATTTGCTTAGGCGACCCATTGCTAAATTTGGGTCCGATTGAGCTTACGTTAACATTCTTTTGATTAGGTTTCGAAGGTACAGACATGCATTTGGCTGTCTAATGCAGTTTGATGTGTAAGTTTTGTTCTTTGTCTACTACATTCCTTAATTTTCTTTGGATGACGACCTCCATTGAAAATATGATACAGCTACTTGGTGTTGCCAACGCAACACACTGCCCATGAGCAATACGCGGAAACTTACAATGTAAATGAGCAAATATTCATAAATTAATGCTTCTCAGTTTGTGATTTTACCCTATTATCATTAAATCATTAAATATACTATATAGAATATCATATGACATATCAAGTTATGTGTTATATCCTTTAACGAAGATATCCATCGAGTTTTTGTTGCATTCTCCTCTGGGAGATAAGAACTCTCATCTGAGGACGTGCAAAAAAGATTATGGCTGTAGCACACCATTGTTTTTTAGGATACATCAAAGATCCTTTGAAAAATTGTCAAGGAGGAGCTATGGGCTGAGCAACTTTAGGAAAATTGCTTCAATATTGTCATGGATCATGCCGTTCAGGTGATCCTCTATATGTTGGAGTTGCTTTTAGTAACTTAATCATCTCACTTCTCGCCTAGTAAGGCTAGGTTACACTCACTCTTATGTCTTGCAGTCTTATTCTTACTTGTTTACTACATCTAAAATGTTGTTGGATTCAAGATTTTTTGGTGGAATCCCACACCTTACTTGATACTAGAGATGACACTGGGAGGAGAAAGCACAGAATCGAGCTAAAATATCTTCTAAATAGATTTGAGAGAGGCTTAATAGAGACCCTTCATGAGAAGCAGTAGCTTAAACAAGACAACAAAGATAGGGAATGAAGAGAGGGAGAGAGAGAGAGAGAGAGAGGGAGTTTTGAAATCAAGAATTGTCATTGAAGTGACAAAATCCCTTAAGCTTAGTAGCATGTGAAAATTGCGATGTGCTGTGTTGTTTCTCCTAGTAATTATTTATAAGAGATAATCAAGATCAACATTACATTATGAATAATAGAAGAGAAATACATAGGTTTTTCAATGCTTCTCTAAGCTTGATATGTAACAAATTTGAGGTTGACTCCTATGTTGCAGAGGTTTGGTGAGTTCTACTTAGAGGTGGATGAACTTCCTTAAGAGGTCAGAAAGTTACATTTTGTCGATCGAGCTCGTTTAGTAGCATCACCTTAGAGTTCTCAGACGAATTCGTATGCTAAGATCTATTACTCGATAGGTTGCAGATCTTTAGACAACTTGTTGTTTAGCTAGCTCTGGATGACTTCTAGGTTAAGTGATGTCTAGGTGTTTAGAGTTTTATTAGACAAGAGCTAGTTCGAGGTTCACTTGTTTCTAGGCCTCAGTCTAGGTTGATGTAATGACTTGATTTGTTGGATTAGATGAATACTATGATACATACATATAGTTGGGTCGAACCATGCATTTTTTGTGTTTAAAAAACTTGACTTACTCATATCATTAGATGGGTAGGGTTAGATTAGGTATGATTAGGGGGGCAAAGCTATCGATTGAACTTGACTTATTTAAGTTTCATATGGTTTGAAAATATTATAAATGATCTTTCTTTATTAGATTTAAATGAAAATTAGACTTTTAATAGGACACAATGGAGAAAAAGGATTCATGTTGCCAACCCCATGTTGTGGGAATAAGGCTTGATGTTGTTGTTGTTGTATGGTTTGATTGCTCCATAAGTTAATGCCCTTGTCTAATTAAAGGAAACTAAGATAACTTTGTGGAACTTATAGACAAAAAAGAACATAAAGAACAAAATATTTGAACTTGACTTATTCAATTTTTAATTTTTTTTATTGCTCCACAAGTTAAAGCCCTTGTCTAATAAAAGGAAACTAAGATAACTTCGTGGAACTTTTAGAAAAGAAAGAACACAGAACAAAAGATGGAGTCGAAGGCACGAACATCTGAAATCATTTCTAGATATGGAATTGAAGGGTCCAGTTGCTATCTTAATCTTATGTTTATATAAAGTAGGAGATTTGGATTTAAAAAGTGTCTGTTTTCTTAAAGGCTTTGGGGTCAATATTCTATGGCTAGAGGGCTCATAATTAGAAGCATGAAATACAAAAGCCGCATCCACGTCCGTGCAAAGTGTGAGTAAGAGTATGTGGTGGAAGCAAGCAGAGAGCATTAGAATTGGAGCATTAATTATTTTAATGCTTGAATTTCCTTGGATCAAGGTTGCTTTTATAACAAAAATATTGCAAGTAGTGTGATTTTGTCACATTATTGTTGTAACCCTATTTGGGTGTGACCATACTAGCATTAGTGCACCGGATCCCATTAGAACTTTGCAGTTAAGTTTACTTAGGCGAGAATAGTACTATGATGGGTGACTTCCTGGGAAGTCCTCGTGTTGCACCCCTTTTTGATACCTTTTAACACTGCTGTTGCCAGGTCCTAAGCCCTGGATTAGAAAAGTGGAGGGTTGTGTTAAGTAGTAGACAGTCAGCGTAAAACTTGTTGAATAATCATGATATTCAACCAAGCAACTACATTTCTAAAATGTATTTATTTCAATTATTCTAAATTTCCAAAATGTATGTGTTTTGAAACTATCCAAGCTCACAACCTCTTAGATAAATGTTAAAATTTTCATTTTCATCTGGCTAATTCTTGATGAATGGAAAGAACAACATTACAATTAGTGAACTACAAAAAATTCTGTTTTCCTGTTTTTAAGAGCTATCGTTTTATATGCAATAAATTTCATTTCTTGTTTTGGTCATACTTTATTTTAGATTTTAGCCTCTTTATACCCTTAATCTGTAGACTGACATTCCACCATGTTGTTTGATTCATTTATATGTTTCAGTATCTTTTGCTTGGAGCTGTTCCTTTTCAGAAAGATGTTCTTCACTTACAAAAGCTCGGAGTTAAGGGTGTTGTCACTCTAAATGAACCATATGAGACTTTGGTTCCGTCATCTTTGTTTACGGTGAGCTTTACTTTTTCATATTTATTTAACTTCATTTTTGTGATGAATTTATTTGCCTCATTGAGAAGCGTGAATATGTTAATGAATTTTTGATAATTTTGGTAGCTTTATGTTTGTTATACAAGAAATATAATAATAAATTTCTTGAGTTTTTTATCTCTGCAGCGGGCATTTGCAAACTTTTTTCCTTAAGCTTATATAGGTAGCTTGTTTTACAACAGTCTGGTGGGTGGTAGCGCATCACACAAGCAATTTATTTAGAATTTTCTCAAATTGGATGAATTCTAAATACATTAAAAATGAACTAGATAGTGAATTGCAAATATATCAAAATTTTATTTATATTTGCTTTACTTTAAACCAAACACTGAAAGTTTTAGAAGTCTTGAGTCTGACTTGTAACCAAACAATTCGTTAGCAAAATGGATTTCATGTTTATGCCAACTTTTAAGAATGGTTTTTGAAAAGAACCATTGATATAATGCAGGGAAAATTGTTGGATTTCTTTCCTTTCCATAAAAATAATTAAATACAAGTTTGTGGCCTCATTATGGGAACTTTGTTCAATGGGAAAACAATTTTTCCTTTCTCTTAGCTACTATATCCCTGTCGAGTGGAGTGATTCCTTAAATAAGTAGCTGATAGAAATGCTATTAGGAATTTTATCCTTTAATGTTACTAGATAATAATGAATGACCACCCTATCTTCTATGTGTTTCTTTCAGGTGCATGGAATTGATCATCTTGTGATTCCGACCAGAGATTACTTTTTTGCTCCTTCATTTGTTGATATATTCAGAGCCGTGGATTTCATCCATAGTAAGTTTTGTTCTCCGATATTCTATTGAGTTGAGCTTTTATGGTGCGTGATGTGTTTTCATTTATGGATGTCTTTGTTTACTTCTTGATGTTTTATCTATCTTGATATGCAAAATAGAGGTGCTTGGTCAATATTGTGGTAATATTCTGATGTTTTAATGTCGTGCATTGTGATCACTTGATCAACAGGTTTATTGATGTCTAATATATTAAGATTTGGCATTTACGTAAATCTTCCAACTTGGAAGTCCACACTTCTGAAGCTGGCACACGTCAGTAGCATGTGTATTATTTTTGAATCGTGTTTTCCTAAAAAGATTAAAATACACCTATAAGTGTTGCATCGTTAATTTCATTTAGAATAACTACAACACTAAGTTAACTTTCTCCTAAAAAGTTTTCTAGGTTGAGATTTGTTTCAATCCCTCTTGAATTGTTTGTTTCTTGGTATTCTGACAACAAATTATTGTACTACTTGATTAGTTTCTATTTTATTATGGAAAATATTCTTGATAGTTATAACATTTGTCTTGATAAATTTTATTTCTTATTTTCCTCTTTGTACGTGCTCCTCAATTGGGGAGCTAGTTGATAGGGTCGAATAGGCCATCATCAAAAGATGGATGCATTACATGAAAAATCTACTCAAAAATTTCTGAATGCATTGTCCATTTTGCCAAATAGCCCATCTCAATGAATCCAAAATGCGGAAAAGGTTTGGGAAGGTCTTTGTATATTCCCTAAGCTGCGACAAGAGGAACAAGTTATACATGCGAGGCAAAGTAGGGAGTGAATTTATGGGTAGAGCAAATATGCATTTTAAAAAAATATATAAAACTGAATAAAATTATATATAAATGCTAATGAATATCCAAGAAAAAGTATGTATATATAATAATAATAATAATAATAATAATAATAATAATAATAAATAATTAAATAATTAAATAATATTAGGGATCTGTTGTAGGCGCCATCATGAAGCTGCTTTGCGGTGAAACTCTTCTATCCATCCCACTCTTCTCGGCCTCTCTTTACTCCCACCTGAGCATCTCTCCTACCTAGCTTGATGTTGCTTATCTTGCTTTATTTCACTTTTCCTCTCAAATCTCTCTTCAGTTCTTTGTGAACATGTTGTCTACATCACCCATGGTATATAGAGTGATTTTGCCATCCTAAATATTCCCTTTACAAGTCTTTCTTAATTTGGTAGCATGTTTGTTATGATTTTATTTTATTTTATTTTAATTTTTTGCAAGGAACTCCCCAAAATGTCCATATATGCTTTTTTTGATATATTGGATATGAAGATTGCTCGCCCACACCACCCACACATATCTTTCTTGATGTGGAGAAATTGACTTTGGTGCTATTGTCCTGTATATTAACATGCACATATTTTTTGACATGGTAGGAAGGCCTGTATATTTAAGATGGTGATAATTGGTAGCCACCGCCTAAGCAAATACACCAACGCCATCATGAGAGTGGGTCTATCGCTGACAGAGGTGGCCGCTTTTTGGAGGAAGAAGAATAAGAGGTCGAGGAGAATCCCCTGAATGCCGATAACGTTACGCTCGCAAACATGCGAAGACATATGAGATAGCAAATTAGGGCTAAGGATAGGGAAATATCTCAGCTGAACAAAAAGATTACTGAGATGATGGCCCAAATGGAGGCAATGATGTAGAGAACTGCTGTCGCGGGTCCCGCACCTGCTTCTCCTACAGATCCTCCAAACCTCCAAATGGTTTAAATTTTAGGAATACGAGGTATCCCTGAAGGAGGCAATGAGGTTACTAACGTCATTCGCCAGCCTACTCTGCAGAATATTGCTAGTATCTTCGAGCCTGTGATGGCCACACAGTTGGAGGGAATAATCACGGAAAAGATTAAGGCTATTATAGCCGTTGATCAGGCAGAGAAATTAGTGAGCAAGGTTCCTCCGTATCCTGTCAAATATGACCAATTGCCTTACTCGAAAGAGTACTCTGTCTCAAAGTTCAATACCTTCAATGGTCATAACAACTCTAGACAACACTTGGCACAATTTAAAGTCACTTGTGGGAATACAGGAGGAAACGACGCCTTACTCTTTTGACAATTTGTTAGTAGTTTAACGGCGGTTGCTTTTAAATGGTATGTTGAATTACCAAACGATTCTGTGAAGACCTTCGCAGAATTGGAGACTATGTTCGTGAAGAGATTTGCCAGTGCGACTAAGAAGATAACTATCGCCGACCTTGCCATGAATAAAATAAAAAGGGACGAGTTAGTGACCAAATACATAATGTGCTGATGTAATTTGAGTATGAAATATGAGCAGCAGCTAGAAGAGGAACATGCCGTTGCAACTGCTAAGCAGACAAGATGCAACAATTTTTGTGCGTGGCTATCATAACCACATTTTAGGATCTACTAGACAGGATGAAAAAGTTTGAAAAACTGAACTTATCGAGGTCAGAAGGCCACTCTGATAAACCCAAGAAAGGTAAAGCCTCAGAGGCAAAAAAGGGTGAAACATATTTTGCGTCCTCTCTCAGGCTGAATAAGGGGAAACAATTGGCTTATAGTGTAGAAAAATGCAAACAGTCGATGCAATACGAAGATAAGCCGAAATAGGCCTACAACCTTAATCCCCAATTGAAGCTGATACTCGGGGGAAATAATAAGTCACGAACCTTTTAGGACGGAGGAGAACGCCTGAGACAAATAATGAGAACTGGTGATCGAACATTCTCTTCCTTCAATGACAAAATGAATAAAGAATATTGATTCAAGAGAGAGAATGTCGTTAAGTTGTTTCAACAAGCGCTAAAAGCGGGCCTAGAATTGTCGGAGTGTAAGTGGTTCGAGGAGTCGAAACACACTGGCGACCCAGATTATTATTCATACGATCGAGTACTTAGCTATCATATTGAAGATTGCTATATCTTCAAGGATTAGTTGGAAAGAAAATATCAAGAGGAGAACTCACATTATCGGATAATATATTTGCGCACCCTAGAAAAGAATCAACTTGGGTGATCACGTTCTTTTTTGTACCTTTTGTTGAAGGAGGAAGAAATGAAAGAAGCCAACCCAAGAGGAGCAATGGGACACTGCGGTCTTCAAGAAGACTGTAAAGATGCTGAAGCAGCTTGAAGGAGTTCCAGATGTGAAATAAAAATCTCCTACCGAGTCACTGCTAGATCTGAAGGGGCTGCCTACGGTATGAGCATATACTTCCAGACAACACCCTAACCAAGCTGGCTCTTCAAAGTTTGGAAAGGTGAAGTTCTCTAAAAAAGGTTAAACTAAAAAAGCTAAAGGATAAAAAGATAGCCATGCAAAGGGCTATCGACAGTTTGAACGAATATTACTAGACCGTAAGGCGTCATATCATGCTCGCCGATTTTATGTCAGAGCTCAAGATTAATGAAGCAAAAGAAACTGACGAAGAGCCTCTTCCTGTACAAACTTGTCAGGTCATTTCGGTGATACCAGTGGCCGCGATAAAAGAAGAATGTGCCAAAGAAGTAACTTTTGAAACTTGTCTGGCAGTGTCATCGATGGACTACAGTTCGAAAGAAGATCTGTTTCCCGAATGAAGACGAGTCAGAACATGACATAGCTTCGTAGATGGATCATGTGAGATTGGAGGGTGATTCTAATTCTGAACCCGACGAGGAGTCTCTGAGGAAGATGCTCCATCAAATGATTCTAAGCCAGACAAAATAGCACAAGTGCAGCTGAGAAGTGGCAAGATACTGTCGTTTCCACTGAAGAAAGGAGTCCCTAATACAGATAAAGGGAGGATATAGTTATCAATGACGACATTATGCCCAAGGATCCCAAGAAAAATGACACTTCAACCAAAGTGATAGATTATAATATCTTATGCCATTTGAGGAAGATACTCGCACAACTCAGCATATATGATGCCCTTGTAATGTCTAAGGACCTTCGGGAAATTTTGATTCAGGCTCTCAAAGACCCCGAAAGATACGAAGCGTATTTTGCTGAACGTAACATGACAGAAGTTCTGCAAGCCCGGAACGAGCCAATCATTACTTTTGCCAAAGACGATATGATGCTCGGAATAGCATATCATAATCGCCCTCTGTATGTTACTGCAGAGAGTGATGACATCATAATCTGACGAATCCTGATCGATCTCGGGTCCTCCATAAATCTCATGAGCTTGAAAGTATTGAGATCACTGCAGCACCTTGGGCAAGACAAGTTAATGGTGCACGAGTTCAATGAGAAGGGGCAGAGGATTATGGGATCCTTTGTACTCTCCCTCATTTTTTTGGAGCTTCACACAGAGGCTAAATTCCATTTGATTGATACGGACACCTCGTTTAAAGCGCTACTGGGTCACCCTTCGTTGCATGAATACGGTATTGTCCCATCAACCCTACACCAATGCATGAAGTACCTCAGGAATAAAGAAGAGTTCAGGTTTTCCGGCGACATCCAGCCCTTTGCAGTCCACAAAGTAAAAATCTTTGAAGATGTCAAATATTTCATTTAAAAAGAGCCGAAGCCATCGAGCTCTCTTGAGGCCAAGGCATCAAATTCGAAGGGTGCAAAGCGGCCCGGACGGGAAGGTGAGAAGAAGGTGGTGGGGAGAAAGAAGGCAGTGTCGACTCTACGCAAAGTAGCGACCTTTCCCAAACAAAGAAAAGCTATGCCTCACCTAGGAAGTGACACAGACGAAGATGATGTCTATGCCAAATCTCAGAAGTTATGTCAGTCTATAGCTAAAGGGAAAAAGAAGGCCGAATATTCAGATTCTGATTATGATTATGAGTACTTACACGAATAAGATGCAGTGTATATTCTTAAGAAGAATATGTAGTCTGTCAATCTCAGACAGCTTATTCGTGGTCATGTATCTTCCCGCGCGACATTTCAAGGAAATTATCCCACGAGAGATGCATAGTATTGAAGAGCTCAAAACACTTTATGTGCCTCCTCTCAACAAGGGAACTGGACCAGGTAGTTTGTTCTACAAATCGGGAGAACGTGAAGAAGAAAATTGTGACTAGCTTATCAGGCTCGTTGATTCTAGGGAGATAATGCCTACGAGGATGCCTAGGTATTGTCCCAGAAATATTCAAAGAGTATTACGAAAACGAGCTAATATCGTTACCACCAGACAACAAGCTTGTTTTCACCTGAGCATCTGGTATCGAAGAAATCCTCTCTCGTTACGAAGGGAGGATATTCTTGCAAGAAAAGGTCTCAGATTCGTTGTGCAAAAATATCCTCGAAAAGAGATTTGCCAAGCAATCACATGTGGGGAATTCGAATCCGATGATAGTAGTGATGAGAAAATCAATGAAATTGACACTTATGATGATCAGCCTATAGAAGCCAAACTTGCATCAGAAGAACTTGAAGATGGTGGATAGGCGGCTATTATGGATGAGCTGAAAGAAGCCAACTCGGGGACTGAAGAAGACTGCGCAATCTTCATTAGTGCCCGTTTGCCCGAAGAGCAAGTAGAGGACATAAAGGTGCTCCTCTATGAATTTAGGGATTGCTTTTTCTGGACATACACTGAGATGCCCGGCTTATCCCCTGATGTAGCGGCTCACAGATTGGCCATCAAATCAGATGCAACACCCGTCAAACAAGCTCCAAGGAGAATGAGATTGGTGATCGAAAAGCAGGTGATTGCAGAAATGAAGAAGCATATAAATGCATACTTCATTTGGGAAGAAAAATATACCGATTAGATCGCCAATATCATCCCTGTCAAGAACTGTTAGATCCGTGTCTGCATCGATTTCAGGGACCTCAATAAGGCGTGTCCAAAGGATAGCTTTTCGCTCCTAGTGTCAGAACTTCTAGCTGATAACATGTCCAACTATGACATGTTTTCCTTTATGGACGGATCATCAGGCTATAATCAGATCAAGATGACACTTGAGAATGAAAAGCACACATCACTCAGAATGCCCATCAGCATATTTTGCTACACAGTAATACCTTTCGGCCTGAAAAAATGCTGGTCTCATCTATCAGCTGGTAATGACATGCATATTTGATGAGTTGATTTATCAAAAGGTCGAATGCTATGTGGATGACTTCGTCGTCAAGAGCATAGACCAAAAAGACCACTTAGATGACTTAAATATTATATTTGAAAGGATCAGAAAGTATGATCTGAAGATAAACCCCCTCAAGTGTGCCTTCGGTGTCTCATCTAAAAAATTTTTGGGGTATGTTGTTTGTCACCGAAGCATCGAAATCAACCCCAACAAGATCAATGCGATTATGGAGATGTCGCCACCAAAGAGCCTCTGCAACTTCGCTCCTTGCAAGGTCAGTTGGCTAGGTGGGTAGTGATACTACTGCAGTTTGATATCACGTACATACCACAAAAAATAGTAAAGGGGCAGGCCTTTGTAAATTTTCTCGTTGTGCATTCTATTCTTAAAGATTCACCTCTCAATGATGATCTACTTGACGAGCAGATCATGCATATTGAAGAGCAAGTGAAGCCACAAGTTTGGGAGATGTATTTCGATGGAGCTTTGTCGATTAAACCCGCTTAGCCACCAAATCTTACAATAGCTCGAGCCAGCGTAGATCTCATTTTCATAGCACCTGAGGAGATATAATGAGATTTTCATTCAGTCTAACTGAACCTCGAACAAATAATGAAGCTGAATATGAAGTTCTAATAGACGGTTTGGAGATTGCCATTTCAGTCCAAATCCAGAATCTTCAGATCTTCGATGACTCTCAGCTTGTGATAAATCAAGTTCTGGGCATCTACAAGTTTGCAAGCTTAAGTTACCCCATTACCGCCAGCAAGCTCTCGAGCTTTTGAAGCAAGTTCAAAATGTTAAGATAGCTTGAATTCCATAAGATTAGAATGGCAAAACAGATTGCCTAGCCAAATTAGCTAAGAAGATGGCGAATATCGATGACGAGGAGCCTATGCTAATTGGAGCTTACACTCGTCGGGTCTTAGAGCCAGCAATATTATAATTCTCGCAGGTAGAGAGAATATCAGATTCAAGCCAGCATGATACAACTCCAGTTGATCCTCAACCTCCCCAACAAGTAGCTCTCGAAAGTCATCCGGAAGAACACCATCTAGTTAAAAGACGTAGATCCAGTAGATGCTCAGATTCGTGGTTTCATTGCTTAGACATCGAAAAAGAAGATGATTGGAGATAATAATTTATCGATCATTTCAAAGAAAGTAAACTCCCAGCAAAAAAATCTCTACCCGCATAAATCTGAAAGAGAGCATTGCGATATACATTTGTCAACGACACACTGTCTCGATGGGCTTTTGATCAAATGTGGCTAAGATGCCTAGAAACCAAGGAAGTTGATAAAGTGGTAGCAGAAGCTCACGATGGATTCTGTGGTGCACATCAGTCAGGTCCTAAATTGGCGATCAAGATCAAGAGAATTGGTTATTACTAGCTAACAATAGTGAAAGATTATATTGACCATGTAAGAGATGCTATGAGTGTTAGATTTACGGTGGTGTTATATATCAACCGTCAAATCCACTACACCCAACAGTAGCGTCATGGCCATTCGAATGCTGGGGTATAAATATAATCGGGCCGATAGATCCACCGTCATCAGTCAGACACCGCTTTATTTTGGCGGCAACAGACTACTTTTCTAAGTGGGCAGAAGCAACTCCATTTAAAGAAGTCACATCCGAGCATGTGATCAACTTCTTTACCCATAACGTCATCTACAGATTCGGTATACCACGTCGTATAATCTTGGACAACGGTACCGCATTCAAGATTGTCAAAATCTACAAGTACGTGGATCGACACAAAATTGATTGGCGGTATTCATCAATATACAATCTAGGAGCAAATGGCTTGGCGAAGGTCTTAAACAAGATGGTGAAGCTATTGAAGAAGATTCTCACCAAGAACAAAAGAGAATAACAGACTAAGATGGTAGAAGTGTTATCGGCATACTGTACAACCTACAAAATTTCGACCAATGTTACTCTTTATGCACTAGTATTTGGGGTTAAAGCAGTGCTGCCATTAGAGATCGAGCTGCCTTGGCTATGGTTGGCTATCCAGCACGATCTCACTCAAGAGTAAAATGAAATCAGATTACAAGCTCAACAGAACTTAGAGATCTATCAAGCAAGGATGTCAAAGCTCTTTGATCGGATGGTGCGTAATCGAGCATTTCAAGAAGGAGAATTGCTCCTGGTGTTAAGAAGATCAATCATCTCACACCGAAAAATTGATGGCAAATTCGTATCAAACTCGGAGATATCGCCTTAAGAAAGAAAAAAAATATTAAACATATTATTTGGGTCGACATCATTCTTCGTGCTGAGATCACCAAATAAATATTTAAAATCGTCGAATATGAATATTCCCTTAAATACATGAACATGACAACTGCCCTTTTCAAAATACATGCAGGTGGTTCTAAAAAAAGAGATATCGCCTTCCCCAATATGCTGAGACTCTGAAAGTCAGAAAAGAAGACTTTTATGACTCATACTTCAGCAAGTCAAGCCAAAGCAGCACAAGTCTTTTAACAGTCTGAAACTTAAGGTTCAAATGAGTGTAATAGGTCGGACTCAACAAGCTCAGATGTGGCTAAGTCGCTGACAGCTCCATTTACTCAACAGGTCATAAGATAGGCCGTAATAGAGGAACCCCTATTTAGTCAACCCATCAGTAGGGATTGTAAGAAGCACAAAGGCTTATCTGACTCGATGAGTTCAAGTAGCCCTAGTCCACTACATTCTCCTAAATGACTGGAGAGTCAAAGTATAGTGGGAATGACGAGTTTCAATCAATAGTTATCGAATACGTGTAAGATCTAAAATCTCAAACCACAAAGGATGACTTCAAATCCGCAAACTTCAACAAATCTAGCTTGGAGAGTGCGTTTCTCCACAGCTTAAGTCTAAAGCCTAAACGAGCATATGAGGTCGGACTTAACAGCCAAGATGTGGCCGAGTCGGTCTACTCAACAAGCCATAAAAATGTCATAGTAGAGGAGCCCACGTTTGAGCAATCAAATGACAAGAGTTGTTAAATCCCAGCTCACCTAGTCTGATAAGTTCAAGTAACCCAGATTGAAGTCTTCTCAGCTGGTTAAGGGTCAAGACATTATCTACATTTGATATTACCTACTAAACCCAAAACTTGCAAATCCTTCAACAAATCTATAAAGCGCAAAGCGAGGATGGAAGAAATTTTTCTTCAATAAGTCCATCAAAGCACAAAGCAAAAGACCGAAAAAATTATCCTAGAGTTCATATGAAGCTTAAAGCCGAACTAAGATGATTCAATCATCAACAAGTTAATAACGCACAAAACTCTGGGCTAATGATTTTTCGCCACCGACCTGATATAAACTTAAAGGGTTTAGGTCACTAACATATAATCCTTTATGAAGCCCACCAAAGAAAGAAGCATGGGGCAGAAGGCATATAAACCTTCTGACAAGTCAGTAAATGCAAATAAGGTAATCCTTCACCAAGTCCTTCGCACAAAGCACAGGGCAGAAGGAATCAAAATCTCAGGACTCAAGCTAAAGTTATAAAAAAGAGTACCCTGAATGACACCTACTAGTGTCCTTGAAGGCTGGGGGCATTTTAAATATTCATTTGAGTCGACATCGCTGCGTGCGGAGATTCCTAAATAAATATTTAAAATTTTATCAAAGTGCAACAAAGAAGACAACTATAGAAGTCCTAAAGCAGTAGAAATCCTCTAGTTGATGAATCTGCGAAGCTCGGGCAAATCCTGAATAACACCAATGATTATATAGCTGAAACATTACATCCATATATGATTGCGGCAAAGAAAGATGTTGAGTCGTTATGAATTGGCAAGAAGCTAAACTGACGGTGGTAGAATGGAACAAGAGATACTGAAATATACTAACGTCGGCCTATAAAAATTCATGAAAATAAAAAAACTAGCATGACATCCAAACAAGCTTTTGGAGATCTACAAAATGAAATCTTCAGCGTGACATCCAAACGAGCTTTTGGAGATCTGCACAATGAAAACCTTCAGCGTGACATCCAAACGAACTTTTGGAGATCCGCAAAATGAGAACCTCAGCATGACATCCAAACAAGTTCTTGGATATCTGTAAAATGTAAACCCTCAGTGTGACATCCAAAACAAATATTTGGAGATCCACAGAGTCAATCAGCATACAACAAACGTGGTTCGCTCTAAACACGTTCCATATTTGTTGAGGGGCATTTGTTGACCCCTACACATCAAATCACGTGTAAAAAGAGAGAAACCGGTGAATCAAGCAAATGTGCGTGTCAATGCGACGCGTCACTTAAAAGATCAAATGACATTCGATTGTTAAATGGACTGGGTCGTTGCAATCAATACGTTGAGTTCGCCTAAGAGGGAAGCCCTTGCAGTCAAATCAAACGAGATCGGTTTAAAAGGATGATCGACACCCGAAATTGTCGGGCGATGTCACCCAAACGACGTTCGATCGTAGAACGGATTTTGCCATTGCCTCTGGAACGCCGTCAACACCCAAAAATCATTATCAACTTGTCTAATTGAGAATGTCCAGCAAAATTGGCACAAATCTCGAGGCAATGGCATGCAAATCGAGAAAATTGGCTCGCGATGTTGCCCAAATGATGTCTAATCACGAAACACACTGCAACGTTGGATTCAGAACATCGACAATATCCAAAATCGATCATAATTTGGCATAATGAAAATCACTCGCACAAATTGATGCAATTCTTGAGATGATTGTGCGTAAATTGATAAAATTACATGCGAACCAAGGCGATTTTTGGGTAAGTAATTAGGGGTGTTAATATTGGACATGACCCGAAAACCTGACTCGAACCGACACGGAAATTTTGGGTTCGGGTCAACTCGAACCTGAACCGGGTCGGGTTCGGGTTAGAGATTTTGACCCTTTTGCAAAAACGAGTCGGGTTCGGGTTGACTTGAAAATTTGAAATCAACCCAGTTTGACCTGGACAGTCCGTTTCACGCTCATTGTCCATCCCGTCGCATCCACGGTCCATCCAGCCGTCGTGATGTTGTGCCAAGCAATTGTTTCCGCATCAGCTGTCGTGTCCATCCAACCGCCACATCCCACGGCCATCACGTCCATCCGCATTTCTGCGTCAAGCAGTCGCATCCTGGAAGGCATCCGTTTCCTGCTCATAGGGTCGTCGGTCGTCGGTCGCTGCCTTGCCGGTCCGATGTCTCGCGTCAGTCTCGGCGTCTCGGTCTCGCAATGCTTCGCGCCATCCTTGTCGTCCCACTCCCATGCACGGGGACACCGGTTTGCCGTCGCTGCCTCAGTTGTTTGCCAGCCGGTCAACGATTGGAAGTAGCGATTTAGCCACAGGAGGTCGCTATCTTTACACGCTTCTTCGACCAAATCCCGTAAATCCGTGTCGGGTCGGGTTCGGGTCCCAAAAATAGATCCGTTTGCAAAAACGGGTCGGGTTCGGGTTGCTCGAATAGTGTCGGGTCAGTTCCGGGTTCGACCCGAACCCGACCCGTGACCCGAAATTGACACCCCTATAAGTGATACATTGCTATCATTACAGAGTATAATAATGATGATAATGACATATTCTTGTCATTATTTTTATTATTAATTAAAAAAATCAAATCGACTCAAATCCACATTTAATGCTTACCTCGTTCTGTTGAAGTCCCGCTTTGAATCCTATTGAAAATCCCTCAAATCCTGTCGGCCTCGCATCTCTTCCCAGATATCCCGCGGCTTGCCTTGTCAAATGCTCGTCCTGTCGTTAAAATGCAAGCGAAGCGAGGCTCTCCGTGGGTTTTCTTTTTTCCCACACGCGAAGCTTGTGGCCGAACTCCTCCAAAACCATCCGTCATCTCGTAATCCCATTTTCCATGAACATAAAGAGCTTCACCTGTTCGGACTCTTCTCCAATCCCCCATTCAAAACTTCTGTACCAAGAAGCCAAAACCATCCCTAAATCCACCTACCGCCGTTCTTACGATCAGACGAAAGCCACCCGAGCTCCACACGTCTGAACCTTACCAGCCCCTATTCGCACATCTCCCGTTGATCTCCCTCCCCTTGCGTGCGAACCGAACTCCATAATTGGAAGGATCTTCTGCTCTGCTCGAGTTTTCCAGTCCACTAAGTTTCCTCTGATCACTCTACCTCCAGATGCCTCCGTCGCAACCTTCATGATCGACCTGCTAACCATAACTTCCATCTCTACAAGGGTGTTCAGAATCACACCCTAGATTGCGGTCATCCATGGCGCTCGCAGCTGCTATGTACATCTCTACCTAATCTGCGAAGTTTTCTCGATCTTCTATCTCCTTTGCACCTCACTTCTCCTGTTCTAGGTTGGGAAATCGCGTCAAAGTCCGTTGCGTTTCTTCTTCTGTGGATCCCTCTAAACCTCTAAATCAACTGTGGTCACGGAGAAGCCCTTGTTCTCAATGAAGTCTGGAAATTGGCAGTGGATATTTCAAGGTACAACCATTAATATCAACTATGAATAACACAAGGAAGAAAACGGTGCCACAAAAAAGAGGATCTTATAATTCCTATAATATCAGATGTTAGCACTATTGAGAAATGGAGGGTTGTTGCAAAAGATGTTGTGGCAAGGAAAGGAAATGTTAAGTAGTGCGCTATTATATTGATTGGCCTGGTTTGGGTGATTCAGAGAGGCCATTGCTAAAATACGATGCTAATGTGATGGAGAACTGCTTAACTCAGATTGTGAATGCAGCAGATAGTCCTTTGAGAAATTCAGTTTCATATCAGAAGTCTGCTTACATGTTTACTGAGAAGGAGCATCGAGGACCATTTGAGTTTGCTGAAGAACTTGGAAGTTTGTCCCTTGGTATTGGCTATGTAGAAAATGTAATACCTGCTCACTAGACCAAACTCCTCACGCTCCACTTTCCAACAGCAAGCTCACAAATTTCAGCCTACATAACCTATATTCAGCCCACCTCTTTCTTCACCAAACAATTAAATTTTCCTTAGCCAACTATCCAGCTCCACCTCAAACTGCAACTTCATTTTGTTCTTTTCTCCATTCCTATCCACCATTATTATTAGTTAGCATTATTAATTAATATTATTAGCTTTATCATTGTTGTTGTCCGAAAAGAAAAATGAGGAGAGGAGAAAATTAAAATAAAAAGAAAAAATAGAGAAAATAAAAAAAAGAGGAAAATTTGAGTTCTTGTGCATTTACGTTGCCACCGCCGTCACGTTTATCATCGCGTTGGTATAATTTTCTAAACTTAAAGAATCCCACATTCGACGTTTGTGGTGCACCGGAAAACCACCCATACATACTTTTCTCAAGCGTGGTGGGAAGGGAACTAGGTGCGGTGCCTATGACGAAGCGGGTAGGCCCTATACATGCTCTCGTAGCGTGGTGGGGACACTTTTAAGTACCCTTAAGCGCTCACATAACATGACGGGGGAAAACAAATGCGCTGTTTTTCAAACAGGTACCTCGAAGACTACACGCTCTCGTAGTATGGTGGGGTTGAAGAAATACGGCCGCTGTGTCATCTAACACCTACCGTACATGCTTTTCTCTAGCGTGGAGGGAGGCACAGACTCCTGAAATTTCACCTACACGGGGGAGACGCCTGGAGGCTGTCGAAATTCAGAGAAAACAGAGGACTTGATTTGAACTAAGTGTAGGGGACTTGACTATAAACAAGACCACAGGAGACTTATACGAACAACAAGAACTTGAACAAGGACAACAAAGGACCTGAACTTTAATCAAATGACGATGGACCAGACTTGTACTTGATTTAGACCACAAGGAACATAATTGAAAATAATAAACCGCGCTTGAATAAATGCACAAATGAATATACACAATTCATCAATTAATGAATAATCAAACAGAAATGAACAAATATGGAGCTTGTGCTGGACAAGGAGCTTCAAATGCAACCTACTTACAAGCCATAATGCAAAACTTTTAATGAATATTATAATCGATTCATGAAAGTTATATCGATTGGAATGCAAATTAGCATCAAATGCTGGTGTTTTCACTCATATCATGAACTAACTGATGACATGATGGAAGAACTGCATTACATACAGAGAATTGTTTAGAAGTAGTAAGGACATGCAAACAAATGCGACCACTTGCCAACCTACATGCAATGAATACAACGATATTCGTGCAATCAATATCAATCCAAGGGAGAATTAGTACAACAGTTCCCCGTAAATAACAACAATCAATATGCATCGAGTATGATAACTCCTTCGCATGAACACAATACATGAAGAAGCCTCTCATGAATACAATCCGATGTACAAGTAGATGCAGTAGCTTGCCAATCAATATATGTTAGAAAACTAGTAGCAAATACAGCTCAATTGGTGGTCAGCAGTCATTTGCAGATGAACAGAATGACTTGCATACAAATGGCGATATGAGATATGTTTTAGATATAAGGAATCCCTTGTGCACATAGATACCCATATGACATGTTCCTTACAAGAAAGAATGAAGGTCCACAATATATACAAACATTTACCAACAAAAGTAGAGACTTGCCATGCATATGGTGATCCACCTACAGGTGACGGCGAACGATATGCAATAAGTGCCAAGATGCTTCTACAGCCAGCAACATCAAAATACAAACAATATTCAGTTCCACAGTCAACAAAAAAAAATCAAAGCATACACAATGAAATTGTTCACAATAAACACCTGTTAGCGGTGATGGAAGATTAGCCACAACCACAACAGGTCTACGAGTGCTAATCGACAACAGGAAATGAAAGCTACGGCACCCTTGCAGTCAACCTCTATACAATATTAATCAAATACATCAATCCCTAGCAAGTAAAGGGGAACGACATACAACAACTGCAGGCACCCATAAATTAAAGAAGGAGATTCGTTAGTGCACGACAATCTACCTATAAAAAGCAACAAGTAGTGCACGATAATCTACCTATATGAAATGGGCAAATGACCGCACTATGATGTTATGCCACCGAATCCACAACACTTACACAAGCGGATAGAAGGCATTTACAAAGTTTCAAATAGAGCGTCGCGCATGTTCAAATGGCAGTTGCCCATAGGGGTGTCAATTTTTGACACGACCCGAAACCCAACTAGGACCCGACCAGAAAAAACTCGGGATCTGGTCAACCCATTTATGAAACGGGTCGGGTTCGGGTTCGGATTTTTGACCCATTTGAAAAGGGGTCGGGTTCGAGTTGACCCGACAACCCGCGGGTCGACCCGGTTTGACCCAGAAATTTGATCCGTGACATCTGTCGCGTCATGATAGTGTTGTGCCGCTGTCGAGTTCGTCAGGCGACTCAGGCCGTCGCGTCTAGCAGAAGCAACGTCGCGCAGTTGCTGTCGTGGCGCTATGCAGGCCGCTCAAAAGCTCCGCCGCTTCGCTGGAGCTCCGAGTCACCAAGCCGCAGCGGCACAGCCTCGCAGACTGCTCCATCGCGGCTTCGCTCGACATCAACCGCGCTAGGGTTCGACCGTTCGACCCAATGCAGCCAACCAGCTACGCAGGTCGCTCTGCCTCGACCAGTCGACCTCCCCAAGTCGCCCAACCGCCCAACGCTGCTACGCATGCGTGAGTCGCGACTCAGCGACTGTGCCCATGGGTTCTCGGGTCGGGTCAACTCGGTAACCCACACGGGTTGGATCCGGGTTGAAAATCCTGACCCGTTTAGCTAATGGGTTGAACATCCTTTTAGCTACCCTTTTGTGGGCTAATACAGAAGCGTTGCCAATGCTTACTTTAAATGTTAAAGAAAAATGCTTTTGGGACTAAAATAATGTCATGTAAAAATAATGAACTAAAGGCAAAATAGAACAAAATAAACCTTTGACAACTTGCTACAAAGTAAAAGGACCAAATAATGGATAATGAATATGCACGAACTTTGGCCGCACTTTGGACTCAAATGGGATATTAAAAATGGCCCTCTATTTATAGGTGTGGGTTCTTTTATTGAGAGACTTTCCTAATGATTGATGTGAGCAAAGTATAAACCAAATGATATTATGTTAAGCAGTCACTAGTTGCAACATATAATCACATGCAAACTCGCAATTGAGCCAAAACAAAAAAAAGCCTCACATGGAAAACGAGTAAAATGCAAACAATTATGCATGATTGTCGTGCTTTCATTCAAATAACAGCAGAGTTACCAATGTAAATACAAAAAAAATGAACTGGATAGTTTCAAATGATGATCACATTTCACAAAGCAAAATCTAATTTAAATTAAATTTCATTGAAAGTATGCTAATGTGCTCTGAGAAGTATGCGGACTAACCAAAACATAAAATCCTTCATGCATGTCAAAGGGCATGCCTTCATCAACAGGAATATTCAAATTGGAATCTGAATAGCTCCCAAGCACTCCATGTGCTTTTTGTGGGTAAGCTAACTTATATTGTATCGATCCAAAAAGCATGCTACTGTTTTGAAAAACATGCCCATGACGCAAACGTGCTTTAGTGAGTTAAGATGATAAGAAGTTTTCCCTTTTTTATTAAGTTTTGTAATAAAATAATAATAATAATGGAGAACATAAGAAAAGAGAAAAAAACAAGAAAAATCATGCCAAATAATAAAAAATAAAAAGGGAAGATATTTTGAACATCTTTGGAGCATCTTGCACCTTTATCAAGGTGTATGATTCCTTTATTTAGCTCAAAATAAGAATGAATAACCCAAAATCTTTTTTTTAAAGAATTAAAAAGGGTAAAAGTGCGGAGAAAATATGAATTTTTTTTTTTTGATCCTTCAAATGCTAGAAGTGGAGTTTAATGTGCCTTTAAAATGCCTGTATCTTGACGTTTGTTTAAATTGCAATAGAATAATTATGAAGCTCCATGCACCCCAACAAATTTGAGCATTATCATTTAGTTAATTGTTTTTTTTTCTTATGATGTATTTTAGTGAATCATTGTGCTCTGCATTTATTGCAAACCAAAATAAAAAATAATTTGCTTGCATTGACTTTATCAGTAATAAAAAAACACAATTTTCAATAGATTGGATTTACTTGCATTTTGAAGTACTTTTATTCTCAATACTTTAAGCTAAAGAACTTGCGCAATAAAGCTTCGGGCTTCAAGCAATCATACATTTGCCCGCCACATAAGCTTGCCGAGGATGACATTTAATTTTGACCAAAGCTCATAGAGAACTAATATCTTATCAAATATGTTCATATGGTCATACTAAAAAATATTACTCTAGTAAGGATGTGATATGTGACTTAGTGGCTGGTTGGTTGGCCTAATTGTGATGACAATACTATATTATGATTACAACTAAACTTGGAATCAATGGTTAAGCTTATGAGTTGCTAGCGATAAAATGCAATTGATAGACCATAAAGTTCTTTGTTAGCTAAGGTTGGCTTAAAATTGACCTATTTAAAAAAGCTTCTACCCCAAGTCTTTAAGATTTCCTTTGATAATGTAACCCATGGTTGGTGACAATAATCTTTTAGTCTAGTTGGATCTGACTATCTCTACTGACAAAGTATATTAAGGCCCATCACAAATAGGGATGACAATCATCTCCTTCCATCTATTGTAGCTTAATAACGATATATTATCTCCTCTTATCTAAATTACTAAAAACAAAGAAGTATATCTAAATCAAATTTAATCGAAAGTTCTCTCTCGATTGAGCGAGATAATTAATAATAAAAATTAATGCCTAAGGAGGATCTACATATGATATTTATTGATTTAGAGAAAATAACGCTTATATCCAAATAATTAAAGATATGTATGCAGGAGTTATTACTTGTGTTCAAACACAAGGTGGTTTGACCAAGTATTTCCCTATTTCGGTTGGATTACATCAAGGATCAGTCTTAAGCCCATATCTTTTTGCTTTAGTCATGGATGTTCTCACTAGACATTTGCAAGAGGATGTACCTTGGTGTATGCTTTTTGCTGATGATATTCTTCTTATTAATAAGACTATAGAGGGAGTTGAAGGTAAACTTGAATTATGGAGGTCAACCTTAGAGTTTAAAGGTTTTCGCTTGAGTAGATCTAAAACGGAATATATGGATTGTAATTTTAGTAGTGATAGACCTAGTGAGGGGACTGTGACTTTGGGTGATCAAGTCATTAATAAGAGTACACATTTTAGATATCTTGGATCTATTGTTGAGAGTGATGGTGAATTAGATGGGGATATTATCAGCAGAATTTAAGTTGGGTGGCTGAAGTGGAGGAATGCATTGGACTTGTTGTGTGATAGAAAAGTCCCCCTCAAACTTAAGGGAAAATTTTATAAGATGGTGGTGAGACCTGCAATGCTTTATGGTGCCGAATGTTGGCCATTAAAAGAGAAGCATAATACTAAGTTAAGTGTTGCAGAGATGAGGATGCTCAGGTGGATGAGTGGCTTTACCCTTAGAGATAGGATACGAAATGAGCATATACGTGAAAAGGTTGGAGTAGCTCCAGTGGAAGATAAGATTAGAGAGAGTCGCCTTAGATGGTTTGGTCACATAAAACGGCAGCCTTCCGATTACCCGGTTATGAAAGTAGAGATATTAGATTTGACTTATGTTAAGAAAGGTAGAGGTAGACCTAAAAAGACTTGGTTAGAAAATATTAGAAATGATCTTTCTTTATTAGATTTAAACGAGAATTTGACTTTTAACAGGACACAAAGGAAAAAAAAGATTCATGTAGCCGACCCCATGTAGTGGGACAAAGGTTTGATGTTGTTGTTGTATCTAAATTACTAAAAACAAAGAAGTATATCTAAATCAAATTTAATCGAATGTTCTCTCTCGATCGAGCGAGGTAATTAATAATAGAAATTTATGCCTATAGAAAATGTCAAACCCATTCATGAGATTCTTGCATGAGGGTGATAGTCTTGAGTAATGTTTTACCTTAAAATCTAAGATGCCTTATAAAAATTGATCCAAAATCACTTGAATAATTGAATATAGTTGTGTGGGGATATTTTCAAAGTTCACAATATGTAAACAGTGATCTCAATGGATTAATTTATTCATTCATCCATTTGCTTAAATTGCTTGCTTTGTAATATTTGCAGGATCATAACTGTTGGATCCTTATTGTTTGACTTAAAATGTAAAAGCGATACCTTGTTTTAATGGTTTAACACTGAGGCCACTGTAGCCTTATTTATATTTATTTATGAAGGAACCAAGTGTTTGAACTCAATCTTATCTTTTGGCCCTTCATTCATCTACACTCACCCCTCAATGCGGCTACAAATGAATGACCATTTTTATGAGTAGTGGGGCTATCGGGGAAGTCATTAGGCCCAAGTTTATGTTTCTCTTTCTGCATAATGCAACCCTTGTCGATTTTCTAGAGAACTACTCTATACATTTCTATGGACTTAAATGTTTTTTTCCTAGTCAGCATCTTGAACAAGCTATACTGATAAATGTAAAACATAGACCGTAGCAGTTTTCTACAACCTTTTTACTTCAGAGTAAACGTTTAGATAATAAAAAGGTCTTGATTATGGTTGCATTCGTGTTTCTCTTGAAGATAATTTTATTATAAAATTATTATGCATTTATGCTGTTTTGTTTATTTTGTATATGATGAAGAGAAGCTACTTGATCAGAAATTTTGAAACGAATTTTTAGCTGATATAGCATGGAAGGTAAGTTTTCACAGTTTTCACATAGGAAGCTTAATGACATAGGATTGTTTAAGGTTGGGTTTTTTTATGTAACTAGAATGAAGCGATGTATGCAAATCATGCAAGAGAACTTAGGGTTCATAGATTATAAATTACTAAATAATTTAACAACTTGTTTTCCTTAAATGCAAATTGTAAATTTGGGACATTAAACCCAAATAATAATGTAAATATTTAATAAATCAAAAATAATTTGAGCTGCACAAAATTAGTTAAGCAATTATAATTTAAATACCAAAATTAATCTTAATCGTGTCAAATTTGAGAAAACGTAGGAACATTAACAAGCCAATTAAAATTATGTAGAAGAAATGAAATCAGAGAAAGAATTTACCAAAGAAGCTCAGGTCTCACACTGATTTAAGGACTTCCATCAAAATTAATTAGTCACACTTGTATCTCACTTTAAGCTGTCATACATCTAATTTGCACACACTAAATGTAAATTGGAAGGAAATTTTATTCAAAGTTCATAAATTACATTCCTTACATCCCTTATTTGTAGACTTCTCTTTAGGTTAGTTGGTATGGTTGGTATAAGATCAGCCAAATCTGATTCCAGATGACCATGAAATTCAAAATTGATTTTATCCAACTTCCACATAAGCAATGAAGAATAAAATCCTTATGTTCACTATTATAGTTACAGTATATAAACATAGATGAAGGTCACAGCATACCTCAGGCTAAGTCACGGAAGCCAACAACTGGGAATAAAGAATCACACTTCACGGCAATACCCTAGGTTCAAGGTTTCGTAGCCACATAGCAAGTATGCTCCAAGAACAGAGGCGGTGAAATAGCAGATAGTGGTAAAACAAAAACCAGTGGGAATAGTTACAATCCTGGAACCTGTGTCCCTCTTAGCATGCTAGATTGTTGGGAATGATTGCTATGTTGGACACTTTGAAGCGTTGATTAATTAGATAGTGGTTCTATTTTTTTGGAAGATCTACTGATTTGCTTGAAATGTCATGTGATTGGTCTGATAATGCTAACTTTAGGATTTGACTATGTTATGTTGTTTAACTCTTACCTCCTAGCTGATTTGTGTAATCTGTTTTGTTTGGAAGTTTTATTGGTGGTTTCCTTGAATTTTGTCCATTTTGATTGTCATCTATTGCTATTAGGCTTAAGATACTCTATTTTTGATATTGATAATTAAAGGATCTTGTTGTTTTTTTTTAAATTTGAGCATGTGAAGGATAATACTACACTCATCAAGAGGATATACATCTAAAAATGGTGGCGCGTTGACACCTATGTGATAGCTGATGTGGCATTTTGTCAAAGAAGTAAATTGATACATGATTACTTGTCTCTTGTGTTTGACTTCTCCTCTTTAACGTATTAAGAAATAAGTTATTATACCCATATACAAGATATTTAATCTGAGAATAAGGTATCTCACTCATAAATAAGATATTTTATCTGAAATATAAATTAGTTGGTGAAAGACCTTACAGTTATCTCAAATAATTTATTTTTGTGAAACATTTCTTATTTTTTGTTGGAATATATCTAGGTAAAATGCCTAATTTTTAGGTATATAAATGTTGAGGAGTCAGTGGGGGATCATTCAGGTATTAATTTGCAAATTTAAAAGAGACGTCATTTCAGCTGCCACATAAGCAATGACATGGATGTGAATCTTTTTGGGGAATATATCATTTTTCGATATGAAATAAGTGTTAAATAAGGAGTGAACACTTGTGCTGTGGTTAACGATCAAGGTTGAAGGTTTAATACTAAGTGGTTTATTTTTGAACAAGAACGTTGAACTAACTGAATATCATTTTGTTGATTCATCTTCATTCTAACCATGGTTCAATGCAATATCTTGTTAGCTTTCTTTATTTTAAAATTAATAAGAATCTTGCATCATCTTTGTTTTAGAGTGCTTATTCTCCATTCTAATGTCACATTACCATCAACTTTGTTTAATGATTGATTCTCTCTCATTCCAGGAAATGCATCCTGTGGGAGTACTACCTATGTTCACTGTAAAGCTGGAAGGGGACGTAGTACCACCATTGTTTTATGCTATTTGGTAACCTTTTATGTTTTCACAAGAACTTGTCTAATTTTATAAACTTTATTTATGTTTTAAGCATCCATTTTGCTAATGCTGATGCTATATAGCCTTCTCTTCTTAGGAGGCTATGATATCATATTGTATCCTTGCTTGAAGGATCATGAGATACCTAGACATCTTTACTTTTACAGATAGAATACAAGAATATGACACCTGCTGATGCTTTGGAATATGTTCGTTTAAGAAGGCCTCGGGTGTTGTTGGCTCCATCACAGTGGCAGGTGTGAAGTCTTCTCCTCTGTGGGCATCAGATTATTTTTCTATCTCTTCATTAATATCGATCAATTCACAATGGAAAACATTATGATAGTCTCTTTGAAGCCTTTACCTTTTCTTTTCATATTATTGCCAATGCATGCTTAATGATTCCTGCAAGTGAGTATGCCTGCCACAAACAGCTCGTTTGCATACACAGACTATCTCTTAACGAACACCCACTTCACCCCACTCCTCGTCCCACCATAGATAGAAAATATCTATGGTTGTTTGCAGACTTCCATGCATACAACCTTAAGAAAAAGTGTAAGGCTGATGGTCTCCATCATTTATATTGTTATTTTTGTATTGTGTGTTCGGACCATCATTCAGTCAGAGATGAACGTTAGCTATGTTTGGAATTGTCCTAATTATTTCATGTTCATTATGACCCAACTTTGTTGGCCTTGTACCTATGTTTTTATGTACCTAGATTTTTGTTTTTATGTATTAGTTTGTTAATGCTATTAACCTTGCTATGCAACTTTTGTTCTCTTTTCTCTTGTATTTCTTGATGGAATAATTCTGAAAACAAATAAAATTTTCCTTGGTTCATGAATGTAAAGTCATGGATTCGTAAGTGTGAAGGTAAGCAATTGGAATTGTGCTGCATCTTTTCGATTCTTCCTGTTTTCTTTATTTATCCACCGTTTCAGTTTCTCTATCCTCTTTATACTTAATATAATCCTATTGATTTGTTTTTAGTTTAGTGGTGTGATTGGTTGTTGTCAGCCAAGCATAATGGGAGATCTAGATTAGGCATCAATTTCAGATGCAGCAAGGAATAGACTGCGTAGTTTCATTTGGTTTCTGCATTTCTAATTTCCTTGACTAGTTCTGAGATATTTCTTCTGGAAGTTGTCTTTTGTAATAGTTACTTCCGGTAGTGGCATATTTTATTTACGATATGAAGACATTATATAGATAAAAACAAAATTTTCAATAGATATTTAAATATTTTCTATAAAATCCATTATTAAATTGGCACATTGAATCCAATATTAAAATGGTACGGGGAAAATCACTATGGATATCCTGACTACCAATCAATAAGCAGGGCGCTTGGTTTTCACACAAATAAATGCAGGGGCGGTGGAACAATGAGTGTAAGCATGCCAAATATGAATGGGCCACGAATTTATTCAACTTGGTTCGATAATTATTGAGCCAATATGAATGAACTCATGTTTGTTAACAAGCTAGAATATCTTTTTGGCTCATTTATTAATAATTGAACATGAAAACTAAGCTCAATCGATGACCATCAAATACATAGAAGAATAGTTTAATTGATGGCTCCTATTGCATAGAACAGTTTACGACTTTGATAGTCAAGGTTCCTTAATACTTAAAGGAGTAAAAAATATATACTTTCCATGATTTCTAATGTCTATTTTCTGTTTTAAATAACAAAATGCACGATTAAAATGTACTGTATATGTATATATCTTCATATATACAATTATATATTTACTATTTATATTTGTATTGAGCTGTTTTTTGAGTCGAACATAATTTAATTGGATCTTATTTGTGTTTGGCACGTTTAGTAAACGAGCTATAAAATCTTATTCAAGCTTGGCTTGCATTGAGTTGAAACGAGCTATTTATGAACGTCAAACTCTTTGAAACCCCTAGGTGGACCTACACATTGTTTTGCGGGCAATGTGCATTGATTTGAATGCACGAGTTAAAGGTGAAACGGACAAGTAGTTTTGTTCATTGTTTTGCGGACAACTTTTTTTGACTGCACTGTTACGATCACATGTAGTTTTGTTCATGCTGTAATACATGCCTACCTTCCTATCTTCTGAGCCTTTTAACTGAGGATGACTTATGCAGGCTGTTAAAGAATATTATAGCAAGCGCAGATCAGAATTCCCAGCCAAGCAGAGCTGTTCACAGAAAAGTTGGCCTGTAGGTGACACCGTCCTGATAACTGAAGCTGATCTTGAAGGGTATGCAACTAGTGAGGGTTACTATAAAGATCAGATAATTTTACTAAACTCAGAGAAAGTGGTACTGGCCGAGGCTTCCCCAACTGATTCTGTACTAGAAGATGAGGTGCTGATCACTGAAAAAGATCTGGAAGGGTATGACAGCAGCAGTGACAAGGTTTCTGATGATCAGAGATTCTCATTATTTGGCATTACCAGATCAAGGCCCATGGTCTCAAAGCTAACTTGCCTCTTTTCATCCTTAAAATTTTCAAGCAGTAGCTCTCCTGCTTCCAGCCTGGTTCAAGAAGTCCCAGCTTGCTAAATTTATCCTTAGCTTGGTAATATGATGTCTGTCAGGAGGTTGTAGGTCAGGAAGAAGTGAGGAGTAAATATCAGCGGTAATTGTTTGTGTGTATCATTAACGTTTGTAGGGCAGAATATTATCAATCCCGATCGAGGAAATTTGAAACAATAATCTCCATTACTTTTTGTTTGATTCGCCCTTTTTAATCTCATTGGGCTTGTAAATGTTGTCATCATATCCGTGTTGCATAGTTTCCATTTTATTATTTTTTGGTTTGTAGTTCTCTGTTGACGTTTAGTCGTCTCTTTTATGGTTTATGAAGTTTTTCCTCCTCCGGTATCTACCTTTTTTTTGAATTTTCAGCGTGCATTGCTGTATTCCTTTTATGCATGTAAATGTCGGCATATCTGAATTTTAAAGGTGATGATGAAGCTAATGATGCAATTGCTGTTCCTAGACCCTAGTAATTATTTTTATAACCGCCTAGATATTATATTATATATATTTTAAGGTATTTGATGTGGACATCGAAAATTCGTGCCCCGATCTCCCTGCTTTCGGGAGAGCTTTAACAGAATTAAGTTCCGAGGTAAATTTTCAGAAGGCAAATTTGATTTGAAATAAGACACTATCAAGAGATTTTGCCCTTATTTTGCGAGGACTTTAGATTTGAGTTTTGGTTTCCTATAAACGCTAGCCCCTATAGTTAATTATCCCTCTTGATAGCAAGAGAACTTTTGATTAAGGCTAGTCCTCAATTAGATATGTAGAGAGTACATAGTATCTGGTGTTTAGTAGCAGCATGGGTGTAGGTATGTGAAAGTTTGATATTTAAAATTAAAAATTTTATCATCTTACACTTAAAATGGATGGCGGGAGGATTGATAATGAACTCAATCAAGATCTCATGATTTCGTCATACCGGGCTATCGTGGTCTTTGGTCTACATAGTCAGAGGACGTAGTCAACCTAACCTGATAGAAGAATTGTTATTGGCGGCCATAGGTTGTGTCGTCCAAGGATACCATGTAGACCTTCAGCGGATGTTTGTCTAGGGGAATAAATTTGAATTCACCTTAGCTAATAGAGGGCTTTGTGCCCTATCGATTATATCCTACTGATTCATATCTCAAGAATTTAGTGTCATTTGGGTGTTTACGAGCTCTGACCATGACCGTAATTTGGTGGTGCCATTTGACAGCAAATCACCCGATTCAGAGGGTCTCGGTCATAACCATTTACCTGCGGTGCCATTTAGCGGCGAAACTATTGGTGTGGTGCCATTTGGCGGCGAAACCACTGGTTAGAGGATACATGCCACGTCCATACTGGCAAGAGACTGTTTAAGAATGAATATTAGTGATATTCTCGACCAGACATTAGTTCTTTGTGAGCTGAAGTGATATTTAAATTTGTCCATCTCAGCAAACTATTGTGAATGATGGATGGATTTTACTTTTAAGTATTTAATGGTTGAATTTTTATTTTAAATATTTTAAATTTTGGGTGATTATTTGAAATCTTAGATTTTATGGGCATTTCGAGGCATTTTAAATGCTTGTGGTCTCTTCCGGTTGTGATTTTCTATCAATACGGCCACCATCGAGGTATTTGTGGGCATTTTCACTTTATTGATTAAACTTTGTTGACTCTATCTACTTGTCGGGAAAGGATCAGGTTCATTATTGGCTGTATATTTTTATTAGTGAATTTTTTTTGTTGTAAACCTTGAAGGCCTAATATGAACTATAAAATAAAACATCCTGGTTAGTACCGTAACCGTAAATCTTTTTAATGGTTTGAGCCATGTCGACTCCAATCCATTCGCATAGAAGGATCGAACTCTAGTTTAAGTTCAATTTTAGATCCGCGCAGCATCCTCAGACGTCACGTGTGTACATATAACACTCTCATCGAGGCTCATACGAGTATTTAGGGAGCATTTTGAATATTTGAAGTTAACCCTTTCAGTTGAGGTCTACATTCGACATGGCTATCATCAGGGTTACTTTATTGGACACTTAATTTATGAATTAAGCCTTGTCAACTCTGTTTACTTGTCGACAGATGATCGGTTTTGTTGTGGGCTTCATGCCTTTATTTAGTGAATTTGCTCGGTTATGGGTAATGAAGGTCTAATATGAATGTATCAAAAAAAATATCTCGACCGATGTCGTGATCGTATATTTATTTTATAGTTTGTGTCCTGTCGACTCCTATCTACTCCCATAGAAGTATCAGGCTCAAACTTAGATTTATTATTTGAACCGCATAGTATTCTTAGACGTCACGTATGTATTCAAAAGATGCTAGCTGGGGCCCATGCGAGTGTATATCCTTATATATGCAATTTTTATATTTGTGTGCATACATATTGCAGTACATGTGTGGGTGCATTTTAAAATATTTATTTTTGGTTGGCTATGCGGGCAAATGTCATTTGAATGTATCATTTTATTTGGAAGCTCGTACACGCCTTCTGTTCGTTTGTAGGGATATTGCAGATCTAGTGGCGTGGCGTTGTAACTTATAGACGCTTTCTGTCTACTTGCATAGATGTTACAGATCCAGTGGTGTGGCGTTGCATTATGGTCATTTGCCTGTTTCATATAGGTAGACTATCGTGCACTAATTGTTTCTTTTCATAGGAAGATTGATGTGCACTAAGAAATCCCTTGTTGTTGCTCGTAAATGTTTGCACTTGTTATAGCCATGCAACTTATTTGCAATTACAACTTGCAAGCAAGATTGTTGTATGCATTGTGGGCCTTCTATCATCATCTACGGGCGAGCCACACTGAATGCAAATCTTCTAGCGCCACCTATAGATGTTTGCATTCATTGCATGCTGTACTGTATATATTTGCAAATGAATTGGTGCGTTCACATGCAAATTAATGTTGACTGCTGAGTGAGCTATATTCACCACTAATTTTTTCATGTATGTTGATTGTCGTTGTTCATAGGGAATAATTGTATTCATTCACAAATGGATTGACATTAATTGCAAGAATATCATTGTATTCATCATATATTGACCTACATTAGTTGTAGAGGTCTGATGTATTTGCTTGTAAGTTGATATTGTAGGGAGGTTATTATATCTGTTGCATGTCTCCCATTTTTTACTCATGAACATGTTATTGCATTCATTGCAATTTTCTTGAATAGGTTTGTAGGATGGCTTCCATACAACATATCCAATGCTATCGTTCACAAGTGAGTTAATGTGTTCTTCAGTTTCCTGTAGTGCTTGTAAGAGGGTTGTTATGTTTGTCAACTTTGCTTACAGAAAGCCAATGCATCCACTTGTATAACTGATATAAATATCACTTACTCTTGCTTGCAGATTGATTTGATTGAATGCTCCAAGTTATTTCAATTTTATTATTCCTTATTTTTGTGCATTTGAGATCCTTTACTGATGTATTTTCTTGGAGTTGAATCGTTGCTGGTGATAGGGACGCTATTGTATTCCTTCATGCTCATTCACTTTGCAAATTTGTTTCTTATGTGTGAGTCATGGTGAATATTATAAGTCTCTCATTGTCCTTGGAAGTAGCTCATAACTTGCATGGTAAATTTGCTTGTCGATATTTGCTCACAATAAAACTGTATATATGTTTCAATCTTCATAACTTACGGTGTTCCACTTGCCTGTTTGTATATTGATATTGGATATAAAAATGTTATTGCATTCATCATATGTCCTTGTAGTCATTGCAATTATCTCAAGTCAATCAATTGCATGCATTTTCATATTATTTGCAAGTGAGTGGTACTTGTTAGTCCTTTATTTACCACAAGTTTGTTATTTATTTATTTATGTTTAATTTGGAATTTATTGTTTTATAAATTATGATTTCATTTGTGCATTAAGTCATGATCCATGTTGTCCTTATTCAAATTTATAAGTCCCTTGCTGTTTAATTTGCAAGTTCAAGATTATGCCCCCTGTCATTAAAATTGCAAGTTCAAGTCCCCTATCAATTGTTCAAATCAGGTCCTCTGTTTAGTTCAAATTTAGCCAGCCTCCCGGCCCTCTCCTCCCTGTAGGGAAAATTTTAGGAGTCTAGGCCATCCCACCATGCTACGAGAGCATGTATGGTAGGTGTCAGGTGACACCGCGGCTGTGGTATATAATCCCACCATGCTATAAGAGCGTGTATGGGTCTTCGAGGTACATGTTTAAAAATACATAATTTATTTTCCCGTAGGCAATGAGGCACTTATGGGTACTTAGAAGTGTCCCGCCATGCTACAAGAGAGTGTACAGGGCCTACCCGCCTCATCACAAGCATCACATCGGGCTCCCTCCTATTATGTTATGAGAGCGCGTATAGGGGGTCCTCCGGCTCGTCGCAAACACCAAAGATGGGATTTGAAGAGGCTTTTGAGTTTGGAATCATTATGGCTGCACGAGGATTGGCGACGACAGTGATGATGGCGAGAAATATGCACACAAAATTTTCCCCTTTTGCTCTTCTTTTTTTTTCTTTTTGAATTTCCTTCTCTTTTTTTGACACTTTCAATCTTTCCTTTTTTTTCTTGAATTTCTTTTATTTTCTTCTTCTTTTTTTTTTATTCCTTCTCTCCCTTCTTTTCATAATTTCAATGATAACATCAATAATTAATGTGATAATAATAAAGATTAGCAATGCTAATACTAGCTTAATAGAGAGAGAAGAAGAGAAATTACCTTAGGACTATTTGGAGTGGAGTTAGTTTAACTGTATGGGTAGGTGAGCTATTTTGATGGATTGAGGGAGAAGTGGGATTTTGATTTTGTTAGTGGGATATAGAGGAGAAATGGGATGATGGTTTTAACTTGCTGTTGGAAGCTGGCTGCTTAGTGAGAGATAGATGGCTACTCTCTGCCAAAGGGAATCGACTAGTTGGAGTATGGGATCGGACTAGGGGTGCGTTTTCTCGACTTGCTTGCAAGATCAAATAGGGTTCAAACTCATCGGTAGGTCCGATCAGGAGCTCTATGCACGCCGCAGGTAAAGGAATGAACGACTTGAGTGAGGATTTTGTTGTCTGGAGTTAAGATGAGCAGTAGGAGGCAATGGACCAAGAGGTTGGCTTCGATCGAACTAGGGCAATATTTTCTCGATTTACGTGCAATCGCCTCCAAGCTCACATCGATTTGCAAACGGGATTTTTGTTTGGAAAAATCATGGTTGATTTTGAGTAATGTCGGCATTCCGGAAGAGACGACGAAGTCCATTTTGCTATCGGAGGTCGTTTGGGAAACATAGCACATCAATTTCCTTAATTTACACGTCGTTGCCTTAGGACCCACGCCGATTTTGCCATACAATTTTAATTGAACAATTAATAATGATTTTTGAGTATTGTCGACATTCTGAATGCAACGGTGAAGTCTGTTTTTTGATCAGACGTCATTTAGGTAATGTTGCGCATCAATTTCGTGGATGTGCTTCATTGCCTCGGGACCGGAGCTGATTTTGCCGCGCGATTCCAATCGAACAAGTTGATAGTGATTTTTGATTGTCTGCGATGTTTTGGACGTGATGGCGAAATTCGTTTCACGATCGCACGTCGTGTGGCTGACATCATGCATCAATTTCGGGTGTCGGTCGCCCCTTTGGACCAATCTTGTCCTATTTGATTGTGAGGAGTTCTCTCTTAGGCGAACTCAATGTCTTGATTGTAATGGCACAGTCCGTTTGACAATAGGAGGTCAATTGATGCTTCAAGTAACACGTCGTGTCGACGTGCGCATCGCTTGATTCATAGATTTTGCCTCTTTTGCGTGTGGTTTGATGTGTAGGGGTCAACATTTGAACTCTTAATGATTAAGGATATTACCACATTATTAATTACTCATTTGCAAAATGTCATAATTTAGCAAACATTTTGCGCATCAGCTGATAACCCCCCCATGCATCATTCTCTCTTTTTTTTAAGGTTGTAGAGAGCATTTTATAACATGAATAAAGAATCTATTATAATGATAACAACTAGAAAAGTAAATCTCGATACTAATCCTCTCTTTGCAAAAGAAAAGAGAGAGGATCTAATAAAGAAAAGAAAATTGCAAACACGATTAAGAGTGGCGCAAACAAAGTCGAAAAGACCATTATCTCCTTTCAATACCTTATCTTCTTTTACCAACAATGTGCAATTCTTATAATAAAATTGGGACTCAATCATTATTTCCTTCATCAAATTGAGGTGATGGAGAGCATTTTATAACGCCAAATTGCAGAGAGCATCATTCTTCTCTAGGAGTAAGAAGTCCACCCTTTGCTCCACCATACTCTTTTCCACCAACTAAGGCTTTGTTTGAGACGGCTTTTTTTCTGCTTCTTAAAGCAGCTTTTTAATACAAACATTTTATATCTTATACTAGAAAATTGCTTTAAGAAGCAATAAGAAAGCCGTCCCAAACGAAGCCTAAATCACTTTCTTGAAACTTTCATGAGTTGTTTGTAGCTTGTTTTAGGTAGGATTTTATGGAGGGTTTATTGTAAATCCTGCTATATCTTAAAAAAGGTCAAAATAAATCCTACGCATTTCGAAATTCTGTTTTACATACGTTTCAAGGAGCAAGAGAGGGGAGAGATGAGGATTTTGGACATATTGTCATGATTCATCGATGCCTTGCAGCAAGCTCTTTTCATGACTTGTGTGTTTTTTAATTAAATAGATATTTTTATGTTTAGTTAGATTTATAAATTCTTAATCAATGTTTAACTAAAGTAATATGTTATGTAAATTATATTTTAATTTGTTTAATTAGAATTAATAAAAAATTAAATAAGGCTAGTAAATTAAAAATATTAAATTAATTTTATTTTAATTAATTAGCATAATAAATTATTTATTAATGATTAATTACTATGTTAATATATGCTTATTATAATTAAGATATCTAATTAAGATTGATGCAGGTAAAGTTAATATAATAAATATCATAAACATATAACTCCTTACATCTTGAAATAGGTAGTCAAATAGCTTTCAATAGTTAACTCTTACACGACTTGTTAAGTTTGAATTTACAGGATCCTACTTGCAGCCAAAGTGACCAGTAATTTGGAAAGCTTTCATTAAAATGGAGAAGATTTGATCCTGATATAAAGGGTTTAGTCTAGTTATACATCACACAAATTAATTCATCATAAAGTTTAAGCCACCGATGAAAAAGTTTGCTGAACTTGTCAATTTAGGCTTGGTCAGGGACGACTTTCTTACTATTTCTTAAAGCAGTTTTTCAATACAAAAATTAAAATTTTTATACTAAAAAATTACTTTATGAAATAATAAAAAAGTCGTCCCAAATGAAACCTTAAAATCATTGATGATGCTCACCCAAACAGAGTGATCTCATCTATAGTAAAGTGGTATTCGATGGATTCATAGTGACTTGTGAGGGATCAATGAAGTTCATTTTACCCTCATTTTGATTCAAGTTGTTCACAACTTTGATTGACCTTAGTATAAGTGTTTAGCTAAGTTTGGCCAAATATTAGGCAAGTATCTAAGATTGTCTATCAAGACTTAGTTCATCAATTCCAAGCTAACCTTAAATAAGCTTGACCAAATCTACTTGAGTCAAATTAATCAACATACTTATTAAACCCTATGAGCCTTATAGCTTATCTGAGATTTTAATTAGAATATATATGTAGAATCTAAAGCCACCAAGATAAACAAGAAGAAAAAATTAAAGTATACATGCAAACGAGAGTAAAATTAGAATAAAATATTCCAAAAAACTATTTTAAAATAGATAACCAAGATACTTTGATCTTCGACAAATTATACTGTATAATGAAGTATCATACTATGATGTGCAAGATATTTTTAAAAATTCTGAAAGATTAAGTTGTATTTATCACCAAAATTTTAAAATTGAGCTGGACTGACTAGTTCAATCATCAGTCGGTTATATGGCAGGTCCGATCCATCTTAAAAATTATCTCTACATCGAATTGGAATGACTCAGTAAGAATTGTATGTTCAATTGGCAAATTGGTCCCAATTCTTTTAACTTGACAAGTTTAATTATTGAATTAATTAGTTAATTAAATAATTTAATATATTTTAGATAAAATATTAAATAAAACATTCAACTTGATAAATTAATTAAAATTTAATATATTTAAATTTTTAATAAGCATTCATTTTTATAATAATTATTTGCCAAATAAACAAACAACAATTAAGTTTTTTCATATGTCCCCACCATCCCATGTGAGTTCCTAATACATACTAACCCAAAAGGTTATATAAATAATACTAATAGAAAGTTTCCAAGTAATTTGAGCTTAAATATATAAGTTGAAGTTCTCAAGTTCAAAATGCATGTACTATATTTTTTAAAAATATTTTAAATTAACTTTTAAGAATATGAATAATATTTATTTTTTAGTTAATAATATTTAATTTATTTTTTTATTTAATTATACACTATTAAATTTTTTTTCTAATTATTAATGACAAATGATCTAAAGATGCAAATTTACGATGTGAATTTGGTATATAATTTATGGATGCAAATTATTTCTAAATATCTAAAATAAATTAGTAAAAAATTATATTAAATTTATAAGTTTATATGTGAATAAATTTATATTAAATGCAAATTAAATTTAGAGATTGAAGGTGTTTAAACTTAAAGTTATATAATATAATGAATATTTTTTTATTTTTAGTCATTAATTTATATTATTGTATAATAATAATAATTATTTTGTTATTTAGATCTTATTTAAATAATTTATATTTATTACATTATTCAGTTCAACCCTCGGTCACGATTCAACTCCCAATCAAATCGTTGAACTTTGAACCTCTCATTCATCTGGTTCTATATGGTTTTATTTTCACACCATTGTTGATTAAAAAAAATAAAAAATTGAATGTCCTAGATTAATCATATTATATGATTGATGGTGACATTACTTTTTTGTATGCAAATGAGCTTGCTTGCTACTATGAATGTATGTGCTATATGCTCCTAACTATGCAAGTGCATGTGTCGATCAAGTAATAAAGTGTATGATAAGAGTGTCAATTCCATGAGGAAGTAAGTGTGCTACAACTAACTCAAGTACTATCTACCCAAACCACAAAATTTATCCTACACAACAAAATAAAAGGTGAGGTGCTATCACTACTAAAGATAACTAGAATTAAAGATATTTCAGACTAATGATAGTGAATAAACCTATATTTTCTAAGAAAACTCATCTATAATAGTTATAAATTAGAGCATATGCACCCTTAGATCTTTGTCGAGCTTGTAATGGTGTAAAGAAAAAATTATGACCTTTCTACAATTATTCCATCTCCATAGACTCTAAAATCCTAATCATCCTATGCCTAGGCATGAATGTATTCCATCTCAATCCTCATAATTATTCCAATATTCCTCCATCGAGATAATGTATCACACTAGATTTTAAATTTATACATGGTATTTGCATAAATTTAATTAAGCACGAGAGTTATTGAGAATAACCATTCACATTACAAATAAGAGTCTACATTAAATGAAACAAAGACTATTCACATGATCAACCCAAAACAAAGAAGTTAGCCAACCATAGAAATAATTCAGAGCAAAACACATTTCATTACTTATTTTAGAAAAGATACAAAAAGGAAGATGAAGAATATATCACTCGAAGTTGAGAATCTCAAACAAATCCTACAGATGGACTCTTTCCATAGTGATTATCTCCATACACCTTCGCTCTCCACACTCTCTTCTACTCCTAAGGAGTGTTTTTCTCACTACTGGGATGACTAGCCACTCCACTAAATATAACTTCACTATCCCTAGCCTCTCTCTAGGGTCTCCCTTAAAAGAAAGACATAAAAAACTATTTATATTTTCTACATAAACTGACTCAGGCATTGCGACACTTTAACATAATGGTGCCACAGTGTTACAATGATGAACTAGTACCTCGGTGTTACTTAGTTAGCTCTGCGGTGGCATTGGACTAACCAAACATGGCAGTTGGCTGGCCTGGCATGATGCTTTCTTTTTTAATTGCTCCATTGTGGCATTGCAGAAGAATTGGCTCTATGGTGCTTGAACACGTCTTCTGGTGCTACTACGCTTTAGAGGTTGGAGCTTTGATATTGAATTACTTGTTATTTGACAGAGCACAAAGCGTAGCGACATTCCTTTTGTGGAGCTGAGTTGCTTAAAGCACTACAGCTCTGAATGATGTTCTGTCAGGGCACTACCTTGAATGGAAAAGCTATCAAGACTGGAGTGTTATAAAGTTCTATTCTAACACTAGGGTGTTGAAGGCGCTGTAGAGTAGTGTTTGGGGAGCTGCAACGCTGGTTCTAACTTTGAAAATTTAAGATATTTTCCTGAGACAGTCTTGCACAACATCAACTAAAAAACACATTTTTATTAGAATTTAAGACAATAAAAATAAACATAATTTTCACTTAACAATGATACTTATCAAACTATACGATTAGCTATAATGAAATTTGTAGAGCCATTATCCATCCCTTTCATTAATTAGGTGAATTAAAAAATTAAACTAGTTATATTGCATGATATATATCATATTGTACAATGTCCTAAATAATTTACCTACATAAGATCTGTATATTTAGGAGTGAATTAAATTCAAATATGGGTAGACATATTATATTGTATGATTGAATTGGTTAGTTTGATCGAACAACGATGATATTTAACTACAATCACTTAATTGTATTAAGCATATTGTACGATAAGAGGATTGAATTGTATGGTCCACTCAAACTTTAAATAAATAGTTATTTTTAGTTTTTAATCAAGTCACTTAACACATATACTTTTCTTATAACCCTTAAATAATAAGGTGACAACTAAAATCTAAGAGCTTTAGGGAGAAAGAGTTATTTTTTTTTTGCTATGTTTCTTATTTTATTTATTCCACTACTAAAGAGGGAGTTCTTATAAGTGTTTTGCACCATTAATTGCTTTCCCCAAATCATATTTCTGATCTTTTAAGATAAAAGTCTAAGTTAAGATCTAAGAGCTATTAATATTGTTTAATATTTTTTCTTATACTCGATTAGGGTCATATTTTTCAATGAGAAAAAGTGTAGGGATTTTTCTAATATTTTTTTTAAGAAGAAAGGCTTCTCTGCATTGCGTGGAGTAAAAGGAGAGAGAGACACTAAAATTCCCAAGTAGAAGACTTGGGGAATAGATGTAGGTTGCTAGGTCGAACTACTATAAATGTGGTTTTCTTCTTTTTCTTTTTCAAACTTTATTTCATTATGTTACCCACAAAATCTATGATATTGATATTTATTGATGCTCTCATAACAACTTATGATATGATGAATATGAAAAATAAAATTTGATCTTGATAAGTGATGATCTTTTCTTAAAGTGAAACTAGGGTTTAAAAAAGTTTCAATTTTATTCTAAATAATTATGTTACATTTAGTATTAGATCACATCCAAGTTTTTAAATTAAAAAAAATGATATTTTATTAAATTATTAGTTAATTCATCTCATTGTTATTAGTTCATTCTCAAGGATAAAAATTTAAAAATTTTAAAGACACACTAATTCACCCTCCTTTTGGTTGTACCACACACTTATTCAATAAGTTTTACCACCCCAAGTTGATCCGATTATGGAATAAATAAGAAATAAGAATATATTGGAAGGGTATTTGATTACCTGACCACCATTATTTCACAACACTCAATTTGATTTTTGAAAAGTTTGTATGGCAACTGATTATGGTTGTTGGTGAGGTATAGATCACTGATTTGATTAATTGATAGATGAGAGTCTCTTCAAAGATAATTATAAGAGTTAAGGTTAATTTGAAGGTGGGGATGAGGTTTAAGGAGTTTAGGTGGCAAGCCATATTTCTAGCAATCTATTGAAATATGCAACTTTAAATTCTAACTAATTGATATTCCTTTCTAGATGTCCAAATCTAGTAATCTTAGACTTGATATGGATTTGAGGATTTCTAATTTAATTAAGGAGAGTTTAATATGGTTTAGGGAGGTTTAAGTAGTTCAAATGTACTATAGAAATGATGTAGGTCAATTCTATCTAGAGAATACCATGGTTGAGGATTTGAATGTGTTTTTTTATAGATGAGGTGGAATTCATAAATGCCACTTGAAAAGGAAACTTCTTAGATGATATAAGAAATTTTTATATTTTTTTGTTGTTGTTTTTATTATTTTTTTGGGATTTTATATGGGGCCAAAATTAGGTTATGGGTTGGAACGATAAATAAAAACTAAAACTAGGATTGATTTCTTCTCCAAGATGTTGAGCAGAATAACCCCAAATAAATTCAAATAAATTTAGTATTATTTAAATACTAGTAGGCTAATGGGATGTTGTTTATAGAACTAGATATTTTGGTTTGGTTTAGGGGGTTTAGGTTGGTCAAATACTAGTAGGCACAAAACTAGTCTTGCAAAATAGAATATTTTGGACGAACCTAACAATTGTGATTAGTCTTAAAATTTGAGGGAGGGAAATGGGCTTTAGAATTTTAAAAGGTGAATCAAAATTAGAAGAATACACTAAAAAAATTTTCAATAAAAAATACAGGAAATTTAAGCTCTACTCACCAAAATAAAGGGTTTAAGAGGATCACTCAAACCCCTTGGTTTGGCTGGTCAACAAGCCACCAGAATCCTTGGAACTTTCCAAAATTTGATACACAATCAAATGATACTTCATTTAAGTAAAAAGGAGTTCTTACAAAACTAACATCACTTGAAGAGACACATCTCTTCATTCAAATTAAAAGTAAAGGCGGGAAAAGGGAGGTAGGCGAGGGTGACAAACTTGTACAACCATCATAACTACTCCATCCATTATGCTTAGTCAGCCACTTACTTGGCTTTTCAAATCACTCCCTAACTACATCACTCCACTCTCCCTGTCCCTTTTATACATAAATAAATCATTTGACACATAAAATCTACACAACACTAAGTCTTCACACACATACAATCAATACATATGAAAATATAATAGAAAGTATAAAATGATGTATATCTCTATGGCTTCTTCATAGTTTAAGCTTCATATGATCTTGCCCTTGCTCTAGCGATAGGATTGCTTCCATGTTCACATCATTTTCCTTGGACCTAAAAAAACTCTTCTCTAAAGAGTTAATGTCCAAGTAGTTAGCTACCCAATATGGTGCTAGCTTTTTCAAATCCTCTCTTATGTGGCAAGTGACCTAAATGGATGGTTTATCTCTCCACCTTACCTGGAACCTATGATCTCCAAGTTGATCCTCCTCATATGTGATGATGTAGTACACCTCAAAAAAAAGTCTCGGGTTTCCTCTTATAGAGAATGGTTTTGGGTTCCTGCAAGAGAAGTATTTAATGCATTTGGAGATTGGATAACTTCTTTATATAATATAAGATCTTTCACATTAAAAATTAGGCTGATAAACACGTCTTTAGGCAAACGAATAACATATGAAAAAGTGCCAATTTTTCTAATAATATCAAATAGGCCACATGCCCTAGCTTGTAACTTTCTAAATGATGTGGAAGGATGCCTCTTAAGAAAAATTCGAATTAACACATGATGCTCGATATTAAACTCTTTAAAAAAGTTTATCTTCATTTATATATTAAGCATATTTTATATTTATAATTTCTAATTGATTCCTTATAATATTATGAAGGCCTTAAAAATATGTTCTAAATGTAAATGTAGAATTAAAAATGCATCTATGGGTATGCTAACAAGAAGAATTAGTTTCTTTGAGTTACTACTGTAGATTATTTCCATAAAAGGTAACACTCTAGTCTTACTCTAGTGAAGCATATGATTTTTAGCATGTTGATGACAAGGTTGTATGACTAACGTAGGTCTATAGGGTGATGCTTGGAATAACTTGTTTGGATGAGTTTGCTTTACTGTTGTAGCTAGGTTAAATGGATCGAGCTTAAAAGTTTTATCATTGAATTGAAAAAGATAAAGTGTTCTCTCTGCTAAAATATATGACATATTTATCAAATAAATAGGGTCCTCCCAAAGGTATATGAGTTACTTCATCACATTATATATGGTACTTATAGCCACCTATTTTAATAGGTATTAAACATGCAGATGTGATGTATAATAACGTTTTATTCAACTAACTCAATATACATGCCTCTAGATTGGTTCTAGTTTAAGTTTAGCTCTTAAAAGTGTGTGTGTGGATACTACATATAAGGCACTATCCCCATCGATAACCAATTTACATAGTTTATTCTTACATTCAATAATGGTAGAGAGAATACTATGCCTTCTCCATTCTTCAATACTATCTACCATTAGACATCTCATGGTGTTGAGTTAGGTTTCTACACGCTAACATGTATCCTCATTAGATAAAAGGCTTCATCATAGATTTCTTCAACCTTATCATTAACTCTCTCTCCTCTTCTACTTCTTTCCTCAATCTTATATAAGAACATTATTTTAGCTTTACACTGATTTCACATATACCTATTTTGGTGACTTTTAAAACATATTATGTCCTTAGCCTTAAGGATGACTAAGGTATAGGCCTACTAAGATGGGCACTAAGAGAAAAGGTTGAAGGTCTAGTTCTAAACCTCAGGATAGAATATGAGGATGATTAAAAACATGAGTTTGAACTTGTAACTCTAGATGAAGAATGTGCTTTCCTATGCTTCTCTAGGGATAAGGCTTTATGAAAATCATCTTCTAGCTTTTGAGGGTCTTAGGACTCTATCTCATATCTAATCTCACTCATAAGACCAATAGTGAGTTTGTTGGCTAACTTTAACTCTTAATTTAATTAAAAGGTTTTGGAAATCAAATCGTTAAATAGGTTTATGTACTTTACCACTTTCATGCTTCCCTGCCTAAGGGTCATAAGTTGTTCATGGTGCTTCTTTCATGATTTCTTGAATAATACTTAGCCCTTATCATCACTTTCATTTAGAGCTAGGTAAGTTGCTCTTGAATAATACTTAGCCCTTAACATCACTTTCATTTAGAGCTAGGTAAGTTGGTGTCTCCCTATCCTCTCTTCCTTCATTAAGGTAATTATGGTTGGTAGGTTTAGGGTTAATGGATAAGTTTAATTTTATGGAGGCAACTAGTTGGAAATAAAATAATAGTCCAAAGATTTGCTTTAATCAAGCTATATATCACTTGTGTATGCAAGGAATAATAAAACACCATTAGAGTAAGTAAACCAATTGTAAAATTATAGAGATTATCACTTGTATATTTCTAACCCACAATTTGCAAAAGCCTTTCTAAGCTTCTAATTGAAAATGTTGCAGCATTACCAAGAGGAGGAGGAGAGAGCGGCCGGGGGGGGTGTTAATTACTTATTTTAAAATTTTAACTAAGACCAACAAAATAATATGGAGCAAAAATTAACTTCAAAATCTTTAGATAAAAAGTACCATTTTTTATTTTTATTATTGAGGGTACTAAAATTACTTAAGATTAATTTAAAAGTATTTTAAACAAAATATTTTGATTAATAGAAAAGCTTATGAAATTTTTGTTTTGAAAAATATTTTTGAATGCAATCACAATAAGATCAAACCAGAAATATCATAAAATAAAACTTGCAGGAACTAAAATGCAAAAATGTAAAAGAAAAGAAATTATAATTTTTATAGTGGTTCTGTTGAACTCGACCTATGTCCACTCCCCAAAAGTCCTCTTTAGGAATTCCACTAGTAAACACTCCTTCTACACTTAGCAAGATGGAGAAGCCCTTCTCCATTTTGAGGTGGAGATCACTAAGCTCTTTATCCTAAAAAAGCCTAAACTCTCCCTTTTCTTCATGCAATGGTAGAGATGCTGTTCCCTCTTTCCGCTCCTCATAACAGTGGAGATAATGCACCCTAGCCTCCACAGCTAAGTGTAGAGATGTCGTTTATCTAGCCTCCTTAGCTAGTCACAAGTTTTTCGCCCAAAGACTTCTTCCCTAGGGCTACTCTCTAAGAGCTCCAAAAGAAAAACCGAGAGGACCCAAGGTGCAAATCAATGAGGACAACCACATGAATCCCTCACATGACCCTAAACTCCCTTATGGAAAAATCTCTCAACCTCACCTTCTCTCTCCTAAGTGGATTGGACAATTGTTACAAGTAATGAGACACCTCTTCCTCTCTAAAGAAATCTTCCTTTGGTAAAAAGGTCTCTACCTACTCAATTTCTCCACACCCTTGTTATATCAAAAGAATCAGAATGGAAAGTTTAAATTAAACCCTAAATTTTAATATTAAATAGTTTAATCATAAAGTATGAAGTGTGGATTATACTGTTCTATTAGTTTAATAACTGATTATGAGTCCTATTAAATTAGACTGTACGGTATGAATTATATAATATGATATATTAAATTATTTTAAGGATCATCCGAGATGTAATAAGGTTCATCCACCAAATGTTCTGTTAGATCATACAGTTTGATCTCACACCAATATTTGATCCTGATTTGATTTCTTGATCAATAGTCCAAATTAGGCAAGTTCTTTACTACTCATACAATATGATCAAGATCATACAGTATGATTAATTAAAAATTAAAAATTTAAATTTGCCTATTAAGAAATCTTAAATTTCAAGTGAGTATATATTAAAATAACCGATCGTCTAGTATGATCATGAGTTGTACATTATAGGAAACTTTATAAGTGGAGGAAGGAGTGCGAATAAGAAACTTAGATCCATCCTATTGATAAACTTCTTAATACTCATTTTGTACTTTGTTCTTCTATGAATAAATTGTATATAAGTATGCTTATTATTTATTCAATGTCTGGCAAAATTTTTTATTTTTGGCTGATGATGTAAAGAGCAAATTAAGTACTAATATAGACTCTTACTCTTTGATGAAGATAATTATGTTTTCAATATCTCCCATTCTTTAAATATATATATATATATATATATTAAAACCTAGTATGATATATAGTCTCGATGGAGGAATGCAAGAATAATCAAGAATATTAATTGGAATATTGGCATGCTTATACATAGGATGTTTGAATATTCTGGCATCTTTTGAGATAGAACATTCTTATTTTGGAGAAAAAATAGAATATTTAAAATTCATATAATATATAGAGATAGTGTAGCAAAGGAGAGTTATAGAACTATTGTATGCTGATACTGGACTTTAAATTGGAAAAAATATTTACCTAACCCTTAAATTATGACACATCTATCATACTTAGAATTAAACTAGGAGTTATTGACATCCATGCTTAGAGAAATTGGGTTATATATATGATTAAGTGTGCTTGTTTTATTTTTATCATATGTTAGTGTTGTTGTCTTTCATGATTGCTTATTTCTGGTGATATTCTTTTTGTGTAGTGTTTGTTGTGATCATTGTAGTTTGTTTGTCTTTTATATATTATACTTTGTAGTGTGTTCTTTATCGTATGCTTGTTTTTTTCTTCTTTTTAGTGCTATTTTGCATTAGTGTCAGTTGTTAGATCTCATTTTTGGTCATGTCAAAAGGGGGAGTAGGATATTATTGGTTTAGAATATTGTTGGTTGTATGCTTTACTTTCATTAGTGCAGTTTGTGCTACTTTTTTTTATTTGTACATTATGATTGTGCTTATTATTATTATTATGTCAAGCTTTAATTAAAAAAATTAATAAATAGAAAAAAATATCTCCCTATTTTTTAAAGAGATCACTTAGTAAGGGAGAGAACAAAGGAAGAAAACAAAATTAACTTGTAAATCAACCAATAATATTTGTCATCATAAAAAAAGGGGAGATTATTTGGAGCCCAAGTTTGTTTTTTAATGATAACAAACATTATTAGATTGTACTTAGTTTCTCCTATATTTTATTATTACATATCTTTTCTATAAGTACTAATATTTCAGATTCAACATACACCAAGTACAATAAAAAAATTAAGACTCAAGGCTAGGTACTATATTTTTGATTTATGCAAGAGTATATACTTTTTATTTTATTGAGTCAATCAATTTACAAACGTGTATATTAGCTTAGCAACCGTACACACACACACGAGGGAGTGAAATTAAATATCTTAATTTTTTTTAATATCGTACTAAATGATCTGGATCATATTATATGATATGTATGATAAAAAAATAATTAAAATCTTTAAATTAAGTGAATTAAATTTTGAACTAATCATACAGTTTAAATTGAATCACAGAGGACGATCAGTTGCAATTAAGAAACCCCACCACTAATCAAATTTTGGGAATATTTTAAATTTTACAAATTATTCTATTTGTACTATACGAACATATTCATACTATATGCTATTTAAAATCTTGCCTAAATTAATCAATCAAGTCAGGTTTAATTAACCATTAAGATCATATAATACGATTCAGATCATACTAGACGATCAACATGGATAATTTTTTATCATCTATTAGTTCAACTTAGATGAACTGTGATTTGATTAAACTAATCATATTGTATGACCCTAAGATCGTGTTAGATGACTAGTGAAAATTTTAAATTGATCATACAAGCCAACATTCATCATACAACACTAAAAGGGAGAATTGATTAATTACACTGTATGATATTCAGATTGTCACCAAAAGATATGGCTAAATTAACATTTAGGGGTTTCTTATAACCTACTTTTTAAATTTCTTTTATTTTGGGAGAGAAAGTCTTTTGGCAGTCATTTAATTGTGTCTTCTTTAAGAACATGTTGAAGAGGGCTTTGAGCTAGGGAAGGAAAGGGTAATGTTTGAGAGAGAGGGAGAAGATCCTTGTGGGTTTAAGGAGTGTGAGAGGGTATTTTCACATAGTTGGCATGATGAACTTGCACTTGAGTTCCTCCATAAGTCAAGGTCTATCTTAAGGGAAGCTTTTGAAAGTTTGTGAGGGTTCTTAAACCCTAAAGAAGTAGTCTCGAGGCTAACCAAGAGGAAGTGGGGGCGGGGGGGGGGGGGGGGGGGGGGGGGGGGGGTGAATTTATTATTTTAAAAATTCTTTAACAAAATAAAAAATTAAAAACCCCTTGATGTGGAAGCATATCAGTTTCATAATAACAAAAATTTCAGAGATTTCAAACATAGAATAATTCAGAGAAAAATATAAAAATTAAATACAAAAAAGTAAAAAAGAAAGAACACACAGATTTATAGTGGTTCGGTGAACTTGACCTACGTCCACTTCCTTAAAATCTCCTTTTTAGGTATTGCACTAAAAGTAGTGTCTCTCCTTTTGCCCCTATAGCAAGGTGAAGAAGCCCTTACAAAATCTTTTTACCGACCTGGTGTGCCAAAATACCTTGAATATTTTTACTCCCTCCTAGAGTAGGTAGAGATACTAAAATCCTTTAACTCCCTCCTAGAGTAGGCATAGAACCTTGGAATCCTTTTACTCCCTCCTGGAGTAGATAGAGAACCTAGATCTGATACTGATGAAAGTCTCCCCCAAAGCCACTAAGGAACCTAAAAAGAAGCTTGAAGAAGATGGTGGAAACCTTGCTTGGAGCAACCTTTGTGAATCCCTCATAACTCCCCAACACAAGGATCTCTCTCTCTCTCAAGTTCTCTCTCTTCTTTCTCAAAGTTCTCCCTCAGATCAACTCAACAATAAAAGATTTGCCCAAGGATAAATATAATTTCTTAAATAGTGGGCTTCAAAAAATACTAAATTTTAATAAATCTATCTTTTGTTCATACTATATGATAGTACCATACGATAGCCATATCGTACAGTACCATCAGAGTAATTTAGAATCATCTAGCAAGTTCATTCAGACAAACTGTTCAACTTTTAAACATTTTGTATAGTATGATAAAAATATTATATGGTATGAACTATAAAAATTTGTTCTGTTCATTTGGGACGATGCTTGGGATAGCCAACTTCGTACACTGTTGATCGTCCAGGATTATGGATATCGTACAGTATAATCAGTACAAAAATCATAGATTTCATTTGGTATGATCTCTAGGATAACCAATTTCGTACGTTGCTAATCGTACAGTACGAATTATATCATACAATATGATCAATCATAATAATTGTCCATAATTTGATTGCCTGATATCTTAGGGTTAATTTAGAAAGTTTTTAATAAAGGCGTACATTATGAACCAAATCGTACGGTACGATCAGCATATTTAGAATCTTTCTTATCCTTTGGCGGCTAGGTTTTAACATAGCGTAATAGATCATACAGTATAAATTAAAATCATATAGTACGATACACATATCATATAGTATAATTCATACAATATGAATTACTTAAAAAGAAAACTTTCCCAAAAATATTTTCTCTCTCCCCCTATGTGTGTGCAAGGTTACTCAACAATGATATCCACCCAGTTACATGATATGACTAAAGAAAGGAAAAATACAGAATAAATTAAAAATACAGACTATAATCCTAGTCTACCCAATCTTGAGGTGATCAAAATTACAAGTGAAAGATGGATTGAATTCCTGAAACATTAGTACACACAACATAAAATGAAATATTACAAAAATAAAAGAAATTAGTAACAGATACAATAATCTTTATTATCATCAAAATCATAGTGCTTGAATCAAGTTTGTAATAATCTCCCCCTTTTTGATTATGGCAAACATTGTTATTTTTGGATTTTCAAAAAGTTGCTTTCCTCTAAACTCCCTCTTAGATGAAAATTAATTGTAAGTAAAAGAAGTGTAAAAAAAAATTTTGTTAACAACAACAACAACAACAACAACAAAAATAAATAACCAAAACCAACAGCAAAATAATAAACAACAACAACAATAACAAACAACAAAATACTACTCCCCCTTTTGACATCACAAAAAGAGGGAAAATAGCAGGAAGAAGAAGAAAAAATAGAAAATAGAAACAAGAAATACACAAAACAAATAGATTCAAAACAACTAAGAACTCAAGGTAAAGAAGGAAACATCACTGACATAAGAACTCTTGTGGGTAATTTTTTGAATATAATAAACTTACTCTTCAAATAGAAAAGACAAATGAGTTAAGTGTTGACTTTATTGTAACCAAAGTATTTGGATTATAGAGTTTGCACAGCCAGCTTAACGTCTTCACAGGCAAAAATCCTTTGTTTAAATAATAATCTAATCCAAGAATTATAATTAGACAGAGAAATTTAAACTTTTCAAATTGCTGGCATGAAATATATCAAATAGAATATTACTATAAAAGTGATGAATGAAGAACTAGGATTTTCGAAAATCAAGTATTAAACATATTATGAAACACAGGGATTTTTTAAGATTTAAAGATTTAACAGAAAGAAAAACTAATTTAAGTTGGGCTTATTTTGTGCCTCTTTTATCAGCTTTTGGCGCACATTGCGCATCCTTTGTTTGACACACTTAGTGCATCTTTTACTTTTGGCGTCATTACGCATCTTTTAATTTTGGGCTCATTTTGTTCCTCATTTGATTTTTGGAAATTTCTTACTTTCTAAATCTTTAAGAATCTCAGTTGTAAGATTATCTTCCAAATAGAAGAGAAGAATAAATCACTCTCTTATAGAGGTAGGAATAATTTACAAAGCAAACCCAAGTTTTCTAATAGAAATAAATAACATGATGTAGAAAATTAATGAATTTCATTCGTCAAATTGCATAATATATCCATGATATAAAAACATGTAGAGTGAATAAGTTTTCATTTGAACAATCTTAATTCTAATTTGAATTAGATTTGAAAGTACATACAAGGAACTATCATGCAGAGGAAATAAGAAGGGATATGAAAATTCATAAAATTTTTTTAACCTTTGAGTTTTAACAATGCCAAAAATTACTTAGTTAAACTTTTAAGTCATATAAGTATGTTTATTATGAATAGCAAAGAGTGTTGAAGAGAGTTCATTCATACAGTATGATCCAAGTCGTATAGTATGAGTTCAAGTGTAGAGTATGATCCAAGTTATACAGTATGAGTTTAATTGTACAATATGATCCAAGTCATACAGTACTATCAACAGAAACACTATTTTGTTTAACTATTAATTCTCAAGTAAAGAGCACATAAAAGAGATCTAAGAGCATAGAACCAGCTATAAAGAAAAAGAAATACCAATTGAAAAAAGAAAAATAACATTTTTCTTAACATTGACTAAAAAGAAAGAAACATAACACAAAAAGGACTGAAAGGAAATTTCATTGCAAAGCAAAGTACAAGCAAGCAAGCATATATCTAAAAAGAAACAGTATAATCACAAGAAAAACTAAAATAAAACTAGAATAGTGGTGGATCCCGATCATGAGGTGGTTGTGGAGGTGGTTAGAAGAATTGGCTAAAGCTGTCATATTACTACTGGATGGTGCTGAGCTGCTATTGAATATTTCTAAATTGTTCCCTGAACCAACGCATATCAATATCATGTTGGGTTTGTTGTTGATCCAGGCGAGTCTCAAGTCTATCAAATAACTGAGTTAACTCCTCATATGGGTAGTGGCAAGGAGGTGGTGTAGGTGCAGGATCAGCTACAGGGGCAGCTTCTCCTTTTTTATCAAATAGAGGGTCTTCTAGCTCCTGATCCCTATGAAAGAGCATTCGAAAGGAGGCATCCAAAAAGAAGATTGGAGTGTGATCAGGAGGAGCAAGATATGTGATGTTGTATTTTTTATCCAAGATATATCCAATCACATGTCTTAGAGCAATGTTTTACTTTCTCTTAGTAGCTGGGAGTCAAATGGAAGTGAGGTTTTGGATGTAATCAATTAGCATTTGAGCTTCATCCATTTGAGTGTTTGACATTATAAAGTAGGTGATAATTGATAGTAGGAGAGTCATATTTATCTGGTCTTCAGCTTTAGGGATGATAGATATTCTCGAAACGTGCTAGATAATCCTCACATTTTGATTTAAAGTGTGGACCAGGGTTGGTGGTAGTTAAGAGCAGCATTTCTTAGCAGGAGGTTCACAGTACTCCAGTCAAAATCAGATCTGGAGGCCATGACAAGTGGTCTATTTCCCTTGGTGTTTAGCTGAAGATGGATTCCTATGTCCTCTTTGGTGATTTTTACATTCTGATAACACATGGGAAGACATTACAGTAGCATCCCTACTAATCCTAAGGTTTGTTAGAAACTCATAAAGGATTTTAGAATGGAAGGGATAGGCCAAGGTTAGAAGAAATTGAAGCATAGTGGAATTGAAGAGGTTCATTACTAGAAAGCTAAGGGCCTACTGATTAAGAAGCCTGGAAGGTGTGATCTTGGCTTCTTTGTATTTTTGATAGGCAGTTTCATCAGAAGCTGTCAGAAAATGATCGTCGGTAGGGTTGCGAGAGGAGGAAGTACCCTGGGTTTGTTGACTATGTTTTCCACCACCAGCCATTGCAAAGATTGGAATGCAAGAAGGGAGGATTTGAAGGGTAGTGTAAAAAATTTGAATGAGCTTGGCTGTTTAAATAGAGTTTTAGTGGATCATACCGTACAATAATGAGATCATCAATGACAATCGAGTGCAATCAATTCGGCCAGACGATCAGTCAAAAACGTTGTCTGATTGTACTGTACAATCAGACTTCATACATGATGATTAGAGATATGGTAATCATATAGTACGAACAAGTGTTTGTATAATATGATTATCAATTAAGATGAAGACAATGCTGTATAGATTGAACAGTACGAATGTGGTTTGTATAGTATGATAGAAGATAAAATTTTTAATTGTAGGAAAAGATGGTGAGGTTCAGTGAAGTGGTTTATGAGATGATCAGGACATAATCATGAAACATGTTCATAAAAAAAAAGAAACAACATAAAAATAAAATTAAAAAAATAATAAAAAATAAAAATAAAAAAAATCAAATAATAAAATAAAATCATGAAAAATACATGAGATCGAAAAAATAAAGCATAAAACACGTAAACAAAAATGCAATAAAAATAAAAAGAACAGAGACATAAAGCGTCAATTTTAAGCATGAATATCGATCACACCTAATCTGGTTCTTAAGGTGCTAAAGGTTTCAAAAGTCAGTGGTTTTGTAAAGATATTAACAAGTTGATTTTTAGTGACTACATGGTGTAGCTCTTTGTCTCCTTTGGTTACATGGTCCCTAATGAAATGGTGCCTCATGTCTGAATGCTTGGTCATGGAGTGTTGGATTAAATTCTTTTATATGCAGATAGCACTAGTATTATAACATAAGATTAGAATTATGCCTACAGGTAGTCCTAAATCCAAAATTTATTACTTTAACCAAAAGACCTAGGCTACACAACTTCCTAAGGCTATATACTCAACTTCATCAGTGGATAGGGCAACTGAGTTCTATTTTCTACTGGACCAGACGACTAAGGACTATCCTATGAATTGACATGTTCCAAAAGTGCTTTTCCTATCAACTTGGCATCTTACAAAATTTGAATCAGTATATCTTATGATTTCAAAGGAGGTGTTATGCCTAATATATCAGATACCTAAGTCTTGGGTTCCTAAGAGATATCTAAGAATTCTCTTAACATTAGTCAAGTGGGACTCTTTCGAATCAGCCTAAAATCTAGCACAGAGACAAACACAAAATATATTATGAAGTCTGCTAGCAGTCAAGTAAAGAAGTGATCCAATTATTCCTCTGTATTTCTTTAGATCAATAGATTTTCTATTTAAATCCTTATCTAACTTAATAGTGGAACTCATGGGCGTGTTGATTGGCTTGGCTTTATCCATTTCATATTTATTAAGGATGTCTTTAATGTATTTTGATTGACTAAGGAAAGTTCCATCATCCTTCTTCCTTATGCTAAATCCAAGAAAATAGGTCAGTTCACCCATCATACTTATCTCAAACTTCTTACTCATTATTTTTAAAAATTCATCACAAAGGCTTTTATCAAAGGATCCAAATAAAATATCATCAACATAAATTTGAATAATCAGTAGTTTATCTCCTATATTTTTAAGAAATAGGGTGGTGTCTATGCTCTCCTTAATAAATGTTCTTTCTAGTAAGAATGTGCTTAGCCTTTTATATCACGCTCTAGGTGTTTATTTTAGTCCATATAATGCCTTTTTTAATTTTAATACATGATTAAAAAATTATGAATTTTTAAAGCCTGGGGGTTGTTCAATATGTACATCTTCTTTTATTACCCCATTTAGAAAGACACTCTTGACATTCATTTGGTACAGTTTGAATCCCTTAAAATAAGCAAAGGCTAGTACCACCCTTATGGCTTCTAATCTAGCTATAGGGACAAAGGTCTCTTTAAAGTTTATTCCTTATATCTGGTTGTACCCCTTAACCACTAATCTTACATTATTTCTCACCACTAAACCAAAATCATTCATTTTATTTTTGAAAACCTATTTTATTCTAATAACACTCTGGTCCTTGGGTCTTTCAACTCGTTCCCAAATATCATTTCTCATAAATTGATTTAACTCTTCTTATATGGCTAGGATCCATAATTTATTAGATAGGGCTTAATTTATATTGGTGGGTTCAGTCATTGAGATGAAGGCAGAGTGGTTTACTTCTTTTCGAAGTCCATGCCTAGTTCTAACACCTTTATATGGGTCTCCTAAGATTAGTTCTTTAGGATGACTCGAAGAGTATCTCTATTTTCTAGGCAGTGTATTTTCTGGTTCTACCGTTTCCTCTAGATTTGTAGATTCTACTCCTTGGGTAATTTCTACTGCTTCTTCTTCTTCCACCCTATACCTTAAAAATTATCAGATTCATCAAATATCATATGAGTGGTCTCCTCTACTATCAGTGTCCTTTTATTGAAGTCTCTATAGGATTTTCTAATATTTGAGTAACCTAAGAACACTCCTTTATTAGATTTTGGGTCAAACATTCCTAGTTGAGACTTCCCATTATTTAGAATGAACACTTTACATCCAAAGACATGAAGGTGAGAGAGGTTGGGTTTCCTACCCTTAAGGATTTCATAGGGTGTCTTATTCAACTTGGATCTAAGATTAACCCTATTAAGAACATAATAGGATATATTCACTGCTTCTACCTAGAAGCATTTAGGAAGTGAGTATTCAGCTAACATGACTCTAGTGACTTCTACCAGGGTCCTGTTATTCCTTTTAGCTACCCCGTTCTGCTGAGGGATCCTAGGAGCTAAAGAATTATGATATATCCCTTACTCCTTACAGTAAGTTTTAAAATTTTCATTCTTAAATTCTCCATCATGGTCAGTATGAATGGTTAAAATTTACAACCTAATTTCCTCTAAATCTAAGTGAAAAAAGTCCTAAACTCCTTGAATAATTCACTTTTATGAGATAGGAATCTAACCCAAGTAAACCACAAATAATCATCAATAATCACATACCCAAAGACTTTCCCTCCTAGGCTTGCAGTGTTGATAGGTCCAAAGAGATCCATGTGAAGGACTTCTAAGGGTTTGCTAGTGATAATATCTTTGATTGAGTGGAAGGAGGATTTGACTTATTTCTCTAATTGACAGGCATCACACAGGTGGTTCTTAGTGAACTCTAGTTTGAGAATTCCTCTCACTAAATCTTTTTGGGTGAGTTTTCTAAAGCTTTTCATGCTTGCATGACATAATGTTTTATGCCATAATAAGGAGTCATCAGTAAGTATTTTAAGCAAAGATCGGTATCAGATTTAATGCAATTAAGATCAAGCATACAGATAATGTTTATTCTCCTTCCCTACAAAATAATTTTGTCATTTAAGCTTATTATGTAGCTGGTAGATAGATATTTTATGCTGAAGCCTTTACCACAGAGCTGGCTGATGCTAAGCAGATTATGTTTCAAGCCATCTACAAGTAAATATTTTCAATGATAAAATTTTTTGAATTGCCAATTATACTTGAGCCCACCACTCTCTTGGTGGAGTTATCTCTAAGTGTCACCTTGCCTACTACCTTAGCCTCCAACGAAATTAATTGAATTGCATCTCTAATTATGTGCCTTGAACATCCACTATCCAGGTACCACATGCTCTCACAAGGCCTTTTGTGAGAGCACTCTTACAAAATCATCAAATGTCAGATTTGGGAATCCAAAGAAGTTTAGGTTCCACCTTATGGAATGTGGGATGAAATACTTGCATGCTATACTATGAATTATGTAATTTTGGTCTCCACACTAATTATGTTCTACGGTGGATAGTATAAGTGTGGGAGTGTGTCCTAGTATGCCACAAGAAAAATATCTAACACTAAGAAAAGAGTTAACTAATTTATGTGGGTGATGGTGCTTCTTCCTAGGTTTGAATGATGCATGTTGTGGTGATGGATTATGTAACTATGCAAGTATAGGTGATGTTTTATTTTCTTTGAAATCATTTAATTTGGTTTGTAAAAATTAATTCACACTTTCTAGAATTGAGATTTTAATTTTTAATACATGCTCCCTATTATCAGCTTCATCTAAATATGCCTTTATATTCTTAAATGAATTTTCTAAATCAATATGGGATACTTTTAAGGAATCATGCTCATTAGTTAATTTAGAATGCTTCTTGTTTAAGATATTAAATTCATTTAACAAAGTTATGTATTGCTATTTAGAGTGGAGCGATCTTTTCTTAAGCATTCATGCTCTTTCTACAGAATTAAAAAGTCATTTTTAAGGCAAATATGTGATTTTTTAAGCTTCTTATATGCAGAATAATTTTTTTTAGAAACTTCAAATAATTGATCATATGTAAGCTCACATACCTCCTCTTGATCAGAATGATCAAGATGATTATCTGCCATTAAGCATAGGTTAGTTACATCCTCTTCTGCTTCAGTTTCAAAAGAGTCTGATGCTAGGTCTCCCCAGAAAGCTTTTTGAGTCCTTTGCTTGCCCTGTCTGAATTTAGGCTTTTCTTCACCCTTCTCCTTGCTTGGGTAAGCTTTAAGAGTTGGATAATCAAACTTCAGGTGCCCTAGCTTCCTGCATTCAAAAAATATAATATCAGAGGAATTTTTAGAATTTTTATTATTTTTACCTTTATTCCAATATTGTTGACACTTTTGCTTTTCCTTTAAGAAGCTTTTGAATTATCTAGTTATCAATGCAATGCCATTATTTTCTAATCCAGAAGTGTCACTATTAGAATCATTAGCATTTAAGGCTATAATTTTCTCTTTCTTGTTTTTACCTGCATTAAGCTACCTTTGACTCACTCCTTGCTCGTAGGTAATGAGTGACCCAAGTAAGTTATAAATGGAATAAAGATTTAGGTGTTTAGATTTAGTAATGGCAGTAATTTTTACATCATAGGAAGAAGGTAAATAATGAAGAATTTTGTTAACTGTTCATAATTAGTAAGCTCTCTCCATAAGGCATGTAGGGAAGTAACAATATGAGTAAACCTAGTATACATTTCAGAAAAAGATTCACTAGGTTTCATGCAAAAAAGTTCATAATCATAAAGAAGAATGTTTAACCAAGATTATTTTACTTCCATTATTCCTTCATAAGTAATGCAGAGTTTGTCCCAAATCTCTTTACCAGTTGAACAAGTAGAAACACGCATATAATCTTCAGATTTTAAAGCACAGAAAAAATAGTTCAAACATTTGACATTCAATAACGCCATTTACTAATCTAAAGGGTATAGAATATCATTCTTGAACTAACATTCACATGCAATAATCAATTGATTGTAAAAAGGTGGACATGCAATTTTTTTAAAAATCAAAAGGAATATTATAAAATAACGGTAGTCGTGTAATTGAATATCCTGTATATCCTTCTGTAGTATTATGATTACCAAAATTGGCTATGGATTTTTTTTCAAAAGTTTTCTAAAATTTAATTTATGAATCATGCTCTGATACTACTTGAAAGTTCATGAGGGTTGTTCAACCGTAAAGAACTAGTCCCGAGGCTAACTATGAGGGGGGGGGGGGGGGGGCGGTGAATTGGTTATTTTAAAAATTCTTTAACAAAATGAAAAATTAAAAACCCCTTGATGGGGAAGTAGATCAGTTTCACATTAACAAAAATTTAGAAATTTCAAACACAAAACTATTCTCAGAAAAATGCTAAAATTAAATACAAAAAAGTAAATAGAAAGAACACATCAAATTTATAGTGGTTCAGTCAACTTTACCTACATCCACTCCCCATAAACCATCTTTTTAGGTATTACACTAAAAGTAGTGTCTCTCCTTTCACCCCCACAGCAATGTAGAGAAGCCCTTACAAAATCTTTCCACCAATCTGGTGTGGCAGAGTATCTTGAATCCTTTTACTCCCTCCTAGAGTAGGTAGAGAATCTGAAAATCATTTTACTCCCTTCTAGAGTAGGCAGAGAACCTTGGAAATCTTTTACTCCCTCCTTGAGTAGGTAGAGAACCTGGACCTGATGCTGATGAAAGTGTCCTTAAGAGCCACCAAGAAATAAGAAAAGCAACTTGAAGAAGATGGTAGAAACCTTGCTTGGAGCAACCTTTGTGAATCCCTCACAACTCCCCCTCATAAGGATCTCTCTCCCTCTCTCTCAAGCTCTCTCTCTTCCTTCTAAAAGCTCTCCCTTAGATCAACTCAATAGCAAAAGATTTGCCCAAGGATAAATACAATTATTTAAATAGTGAGCTTCAAAAAACCCTAAATTTTAAGAAATTTGTCTTTTGTTCGTATCGTATGATACATGTATCGCATAATACGATCAACATAATTTAGAGTCATCCAGCAAGTTCATATAGATGAACTATTTAACTTTTAAACATTTTGTACATTACGATAAAAATATCATATGGTATGAACTGTAGAAATTTGTTCTGTTTATTTGGGACGATGCTTGGGACGGCCAACTTTGTAAACTGTTGATTGTCAAGGATTGTGGACATTGTACAGTATAATCATTACAAAACTCATGGATTTCATTTAGTATGATCTTTGGGATGACTAATTTCATACACGTGTAATCGTATAGTATGAACTATATCAGACAATATGATTAATCACAATAATTGTCCATGATTTGATTGCCGGATATCTTAAGGTTAATTGAGAAAGATTTTAATAAAGATGTATAGTATAAACCAAATCGTACATTATGATCAACATATTTAGAATCTTTCTTATCCTTTGGTGGCTAGAGTTTTAATAGAGTGCAACAGATCATACAGTATAAATTAAAACTGTATAGCACAATACACATATCATATAGTACGAATCTGAATTCGTACAGTACAAATTACTTAAAAAGAAAAACTCTCCCTAAAATATTTTTCTCTCTCCTCCTATGTGTGCAAGGTTACTCAGTAATGATATCCACCCAGTTACATGATATGACTCAAGAAAGGAAAAATACACATAATAAATTAAAAATACAGACGATAACCCTTGTCTATCTAGTCTTGAGCTGATCAGAATTGTAAGTGAATGGTGGACTGAATTCCTAAAAGGTTAGTACACACAACAAAAAACAAAATATCACAAAAATAAGAGAAAGTAGTAATAGATACAATAATGTTTTTTTTTATCAAAATCATAATGCTTGAATCAGGTTTGCAATAGCTTTGAGAAGAAGACCCTTCTGGTTTGAAAGGGCCTGGTTTCTTTGTCGCACATGGTTGTTGAAAGGGATTCAACTACTCTATCAAACTGAGTTAGTGAAAGGGATTTGGCTACTCCACCACATCTGGAAGGTGAAAGGGATTTTTGATTCTCAGTCGCATCAAGGGTGGATGTGATTCTTGTGAGGGATTTTAGCCTTGCTTTGGGGGCTAAAGGAGATACACTAAAGAGTTTTGTTCAATGCCCAGAGAGTAGGACTTTGAGGAGTAGACATAGGTCAAGGTTTAATTAACCACTATAAATTTCTATTGTGTTCATTCTTATTTCTTTCAACATTTTTTTGCATGGTTTCTTTCTTGTAAATCTAAGTTAAAAATTGATATCATTATGATATGAAAATTTTGAGATTACTTTGGAATTAACTTTTATTAAAAAAAGAATTAAAATTAAAAAAAAAGAAGAAAAATAATTTGATAGTCATTTTTCTGCAAAATCAAAACAAAAATTTAATATTTGATTTTTCCTATTGTTAGTTTCCATATTATAAAATCTGATCATAAAATTAAGTTGTCAATTTGGTTAAAGTTTTTCAAAAGGGGACTTTTGAAAAGAAGCTTTTTAAAACACCAATTCAACCCCCTCTTGGTGTGCCACTATAGTTCAAGTGGTTTAATAACCATCCCTTGAACTTTCTGATTGTGCTTAAAAGGTGCTTGCTTTTTATAAGTTTCTTTCTTGCATGCACTTATGCCTGTATATTTTATTAGGCTCCTAGGAAATAAGAAACACTTTTTATACTCATAACTAAATACAAATTTTAAGATAATATAAGAAGATAATCTGACTACAAAGTAAGCCAGAGCTTATCAAGGTTCTCATAAAAAATATCCATCCTTCTTTATTTGTTAGGCACCTCCTTGCCCGTGGGTAGATGCAAACCACCTGACCTTTGAGGGAGTAGTTCTATCTCAGAGGAGTTATTCTCTTTTAGGATAATATAAATATTTTTGGAGCCTTTTTAAAACTTCGCATGCTAATTATTGCATAACATCTAATTGGCATGCATTGCACTAAAAAAAATAAAAATAATAAAAAATTAATTACATTTAGCTTTTGAATCATAATAGCCCTTCATAAGTCTGGGGCCACTTAGGAATTTTTTTTAGATGTCATCCCTATATTCCAAAAACTTTAATAACATTAGCTTACCCATTGTTGATAAGACCAGATAACATGGTTTTAAATTGATTAGGTGGTTCAGTTAGATTTCTCACTCTAGGCAAGATATAAGTCCAAAAAATTCTTACACTTTTGCACCTCTTTAAAATAGGCTCAACTTCACTTCCCTATATGGACTCAAATTTTATCTATGTTCTGAGGCAGACATTAAATTATAAGTCCTCATTCTTTGGGAATATAATCCCGACTATCTAATAAAACATCCACTCAAATATAAAAATTTCACCTAAAATATTAAAGCCAAAAATAAGATAAATTGGAACTTTTAGGTGGTAATAAAATCTTTGTGCTCCCTACCTCTTATCCTTTAGGCTCCAGAAGGAACTGTTCAACATTGAACCAATCTTCTTTTGAAATTCTAAAACTTCTCATCCTTGACTTAATTTTTGAAATCTAAAGTAATATTTGCCATTACTTTAATTGAGAGTTTTTTTAGGAGATTCACCTCTCTTAGGATGTAATTAACCATAAAGGCTTGCCTTTATGTGGAACCTAAAACTCCATATTAAAATAAACCCTATCTTATTTTCATAAGATAGGAGAAATGTCTCTAGGAAACTAGAAAAAAATTCAAAACTCAATTCTACATTTAAACGCCATTATAGAATGTTATGTTTGCCATTTGAGATGATCTAATATTCTCTTTATTGTATTTATTTATAGATATGATAATTTTTTAAAACTCTATTTTAGTATTTAAATATTATTCTAGAATGACATGTCTGTATTTTGAGACAGTATACTAATCTTTTTGTAGTATTTATATATAAAAATGAATTTTTTAATACCCTATTTTTATCTTATAATCCATTATAGAATACCATGTCTATAATTGGTGAAAAGACTTGAGAAAAAAATTAATTGGTAGAATCAAAATGTCTTTAAAAATGTTTTTACTAACATTGTTTTTGTTGAAGAAAAAGTTACCGCTTTGGAGCAGATTTTGCAAAACCATCCTTCTGATGTTAATTTTACTGCACTTCAACATGCTAAAAGTGATCTGTGTAATTTATATGACTAGGAGGAAGCTTATTGGAAGCATAAAGCGGCCTCCAAGCACCTTATTGATGGGGATAATAACACTAAGTATTTTCATGCTTTAGTTAAAAGGAATAGAGCTATAAACTAGATTGGTAAAGTTGATAGTATTGATGGTTCATTTATTGAAGATGCTGGAAAGATTGCTAATTCTGGTGAGGAATTTATAAAAATTTTTTAATGATAATTTTACTCCCATTCCTATTGAAAATCCTAGTATAATTCCATATTTTATTAACCAGGATGATAATTTGGTGCTTATTGTTCCCCCTACTTTAGAGGAAATTAAGAATACAATTTTTGATTTGAATTCTAATTCTGTTGTTGGTCCTGATGGTTATACAAATAAGTTTTTCCAAAACGCTTGGGACATTGTGAGCTTTGTTCTTTTTAATGCTATTTTAGATTTCTTTGTTGGCAACCCTATGCCTAAGTTTTTTTCTTCCTCCTCCACTGTGCTTATTCCTAAAAATAATGGGGCTTCTTATTGGAATGATTTTAGATTGATTAGTCTTTGTACTTCTTTTAGTAAAGTGATTTCTAAAATGCTTATGAACCACATTACTCCTTTGCTTCTAAGAATCATTGCTCCTAATCAAATTATCTTTGTTAAAGGGAGATCTATTTTAGATAACATTTTATTAGCTCAAGAAATTTTGCATGATTTGGATGTTAGGGTGTCTGGTGGTAACATTATTTTTAAATTGGATATTGACAAAGCTTATGATAATATTAGCTGGGATTTTTTTTACCACATCTTGCATTTGTTTGGTTTTAATTCTATTTTTGTTAACCTTATTAAACAGTCTATTGAAAATTCTGTTTTCTCTGTTATTATTAATGGTAAAAGTCATGGTTTTTTTAAAGTCCTCTTATGGTTTGAGAGAGGGTGATCCTATCTCTCCTACCCTCTTTATTATTACCATGGAGTATTTGTCTAGAGGTATTATTAATCTTTATGAAAATTTTCCTAATAATTATTATAGAACTATGCATGGCTTTCCTATTTCTCATTTATATTTTACTGATCATGTTATTATTTTTTCTAATGTGTCAATTAATCGGGTTAATTGACTCATGAGGATTTTAAATATGTTTAAAAAGTGTAGTTATCTTTTTATCAATAAAAATAAGAGATGCTTTATTATATCGAACAAGGTTCCTCATAGTCGTATTATCCCTATTAAAAATAGTACCGGTTTTGCTCAAGGGTCTTTACCTATTAAGTATTTAGGGGTCCCTCTCTACAAGGGTAGAAAGAAAACTTTTTTTTTTTGATGATCTTATTACTTCTATGCAAAGGAGACTTATCTCTTAGGACTCTAATTTCCTTAGTTTTGGGGGTATATTAATTCTTATAAAAAGTGCTTTATGTTCTTTACCTGTTTATACCTTTCAGACTTTGCACTATGCTTGTTGTTTGTAATTGAATTGAGAATTTAATCAATAATTTCTTCTCGCATGGCTCTAAAGTTAAGTGGTCCACTTGGACAAATTTATGTGGGGTTCTTAATGAAGGGGTGTTGGGTTGTAAAAACATGATTGATTTATCTTATGCATTTTCCTTTAAATTGTGATTCAATTTTTGCTCTAGACTTTCCCTTTGGTCTAAGTTTATGATTGATAAGTATTGTGTTGGTAAGCACCCTTCTATGTGTTGTTATAAGAATGGTGATTCCAGAGTGTGGAAAAGACCCTGTAGTATCAAGTGGAGTGCTAAACCTCATGTTAAGTGGGGGCTTGGTAGAGCGAACATCTTCTTTTGGCAAGATCAGTGGCTGGGAGGTAAGTTCATTGATTCCATCATCAATTCATTCTCCACTGTCGCTATTAAAGTGGACTCTTTTATCATTGATAACACTTGGGACTACAATAAACTCGCCGAAACTCTTCCTAGAGATGTTATTGTCAAAATCCTTAAGCTGTCCATAAATATTGATTCTGATGATTTGTTATTATGTGATTTGTCTCAGAATGACATGTTCAGTTTAATGGATGCTTGGCATGAGTTTAGGGATATAAAATGTGTTAAGAAAGTTTTCTCTATGATTTTACATAAAAGTATCCCTAAGATAATTTTTGTTTTTATTTGGAGAATCATGCACAAATATGCCCATACCGACGAGAAATTGGGGAAAAAAGGCTTTATTATTACTTCTAAGTGCCAATGCTACTTTCATGTGGAAAATATGCATCATGTGTTTATTTCAGGCCTGATTGCTATTAAAATTTTGTCTTTTTTTAATGATATTTTCAATTTAAATCTTTTTAATGCTAACATGTCTATCAACACTTTGCTTGATTCTTGGTTCATTAATTCTAAAGGGCATATTAGGAATGTAATTCCTTACTTGATTATGTGGTACTTATGGATTGCTAGAAATAATTCTATGTTTAATAATATTCACATGAATTTCTCTCATATTATTTAGAATATTAAGGACAAAGTTTTTAAACTTTTTGTGGCTAATCTTGTGACCTCAAAAAATTTTAGGAATTATTCCTTTGCCCATAATATTGGCATATTTCTGTAGACTAGCTATTTTTTGGAGGATCCAAAATTAGTGTATTGGATCAAAGCTCCTCTTAATACTTTTAAGCTTAATGTGGATGGTTTTGTTAAAAATGATGTTGTTGGGTGTGGTGGTATAATCAAGGATAATAATTGTAATATGATCATGGCTTTTGCTTACACTTTGGATAAGTGCTCTGTGGTGATAGCTAATCTCTATGCTATTCTTAATGAATTAAAATTATGTCTTTTACTTGGTATTACTAATATTTAGATTGAGGTGGATTCCACTTCTACTATTTATTGCCTTATGAATTTGATGAATAGAGTTTGCAATCCTAAACTTTTCTATCTTATTAGAGAAATCAATCAGCTGTTAATTTTTGTTAACTTTTTTATTTCTCATGTTCATAGGGAAGGTAATGTTTATGCTGACTGGTTAGCGAATATGGGTTGTAAGTTGGACTATCTTATAAATTTTACTAATACAAATTTACCTATTTTATTGAAAGGCATGATTAGGTTGGATAAAATGGGCTTACTGTATGTCAGAATTTAGCCTCTCTTTGGATTTTACCATTGGTCTGGTTCGCTTTGGCTAGGTTGTTATTTTAGCTGGTGTTGTTGGTTATTCTATTTTGTTCACTGTTGTTGGGTGGAATTAGGTTATGGTTATTACTTTTTTACTTTCATTCATTATATTTTTGGTGCTGCCCATTATTTGTTTTAGTTCTTTGCTTCATTCCAACACTCTCGTGTGTGTTGTGATGATAGGCATGAGCTGTGATTGGAATATTTGGTATCCTAATGTTATCCCTATTTGTTGCTCTTCTAATCCCAGAGGGTGTAGTGTGTCCTGGTGTTGTTTAAGGGCTAGATCTATTGGCCTCTTTGGGAGGTCTGTTGGGGGCTTTAACAGTGTTTACCATTATGGTTTTATTATTGTGATGGGGTTGTCCTGTCTTTGGAACTTTTGGTATCTGGAGTTATTTCCTAAATTTTGTTCTTCTCTTGTGTTTGGGACTTTTGGTATTTGGGGGTTTCTATTATTCTGTGCGTCATAGTGCTGTTTGATGGGAAGGTCTTTTGGCCTTACTCGGGGGTCTGCTGGTGGCTTTGGATGTTGTTGTGGGCTACAGTTTCATCCTTTTGCTAGGGTGATGGTTGTGCATGGAATTCTACTGCTAGTGTCTTTGTGGTTATTTGGCTATATTTCTTGTACTACTTTCCCTTTACTCAAGCACTTTGCATTTTGATGTGTCTGAGAGCTTCTGGTTGTAGGAATGGGCGGCATTAGGGTTATCAAATTGATGATTGCTTTGGTTGTTTCTTCCTGAGCTCTGCTAGCCTGTCACCTTTTCTAGTTTTCCTACTGCTAATTTGTTCCTATATTTTTTGTGGGTTTGATGTGTTCTTTTATTGGATTATCCGTGTTCTTAACTTATGGTGGTGTGTGCATCAGCTGCTTTATGGTCGTTTGATTTTTGGGGACCCATCCATTTACTTTACTATTTGGCTGGATATTACTGCTACCTCTACTCTTTCTACCTGTGTTTTATTATTTTTGTTGGTACATCTGTTTAACAACCATCTTGGTATTATCTCTAGCAAGTGGGAGTTGAGCTGGAATGGTCATCTGTTATGTTCTATTACTTATGGCATCAGCCTTTGGTTTTGGAGAGGCTAGTTTTTTTGGCTGCTCGTTACTTTAATGTTCATTACAAGTTGCTAGTTTTTTGGGGTTAGCCATTGTCAGGGTTTTATTGGTTTCTCTGCTAGGGTGGCTGTCATTACTTTTGTTGGGTTATTGTGGTGTTGTCCTTTTTATTTCACTGTTTATCTGTACCTTAATCCTGGTTACTTTGATGGCATATTTTAAAGCTATACTGGGGATGGTAATTGGTATAACAAGGTTTTTTTAATGTGCAATTTTGCTTACTGACCCCTAACCTATTATACTTTACTCTTCTGTGCTTTGTCTTTTTTGTTTCATTTTAATTTTGGCAGGTGTATTCCTAACTCAGATCTCCTTGCTCTTGTGGTTTTGTGTGAAAGAATGGTTATCATAGCTCATTAGTTGTTCCTTTCTATTTTTTAGGTGCTGGCCTATTACCTCCCTAGATTGTACCTAGGTTTATGTGTACTTGTGCTTAGTAGGGTCTTTGAGCTCGTAGGTTTTATTTTAACTTTTTTTGTAGCTCGTTTGAGTAGTAGTGAGCTCGAGGTCCTTCTAAGGACCTTGTAATTTCTTTTTGATCAACGTGTAGGCCCCACTGTGGGCCCCCCACCCCCCCAAAAAAAAAGAATATCATGTCTATCTCTCAAGATCATAAAAATAAGAGCATTCTGAATCTATGTGGTATTTTGTTTTCCCACAGGAACAGTCAATATTAATCTCCCATTATATAATTATGTTATTATGGATAATTTTAAGTTATAACATATCCTTTTTGATCTGGATTCATTGGTCAGCATAATGACTCTTAGAACTCTTCCCTACCTAAAGGTGGATATTCGTAAACTCTTCTCTGATAAAAAGATGTTGTAAGGATTCAATGAAAAAGGTGAAAGGGCATGACATTCTATAACCTTCCGGTTAGAAACAGGTGGCCTTAAAACTGAAGCTATATTCTATATTAGAGATTTGGAGGCTTCTTTTAATTCTCTCATAGGTAAACCCTACCTTTATGAATATAGAATGGTGCCTTCCTCTCTACATCAATGTAATAAATACTCTCATAACGGTGGATGTTTTATCAAGGGATATTTGCAATTGTTCTCAGTTCATGAAGTAGGTATACAATGATGCTACATATTTATTTGTTGAAAAAGTAGATAATCTTATAAAAAAATTTAAAATCAACACATGAAAAAGAAAAACAAAAAGAAAAAGTAAAAGAAAATCATGAAAAGGAGAAATAAAAGCATTTCGACCATGAACAAAATGTTTGCTAGCATCCTGCCCCTCTTATATAAGAAGGTGATGGAATAGCTCAATGGGCTAGAGGGGTAGATTAAGGATGGAAAAATGAGAAATATCAACATAAAGAAAAAAAATATATTAACAAAATGCCTATAATACATATTGATTTGGAATTTAGTTTAGAGGATGAATCTTATGTGTTTGAGAAAATTAAACATGTTGTAGATTATACAAATATTGTTGAACATCCTAAGTTTAAAATTTCATTAGAAGTAGATAGAGATGTGGATAGGGTCCAAATCATTGAAGAAGATAACATAGAAAAGTATACCATTTAAAGATTAAAGAAGTATGTAGAGAATGTGATTATAACCCCATTATCTAAATGTTATATAGCTGGGTTGGCTATTAAAGTTTCTTCTGCTATGAATTCATCTAGCAAAACCCATAAATTCATACCTTACAACAATAAAAATGTAGAAACTAATGTAATTCTTGATGGTCCATTTATGGATGAAATAATGGAGCTACCTTTTGATTGATATTCTACCTATATAAATTACTTTGCTAAGCAAGATTTGACACCAACAACTTGGAGTAGTGGTGAAGCCCAATAATTTGAAAACCTGTGAAATATAAAATATTATAAACCTAATCAAAAGTAGGTGTTGGCTTCAACACTCTTTATCTATTTGATGATGATGAATATTGCTTAGTTATATCAAATAATCTAGAGTTCAATAGTCTCTTTACAATGAATGTTAAATCTTTTAACGAAGTTTGTTTAGAGACTTCAGATGATCTAGATGACTCTCAAGCTAGGGATGAACCCCCATAAATTTAATAGGAGATTAAATCTATAATTGATGACTTAAAAGAAATAAAGTTTGGCAATGAAGAAAAATCTTGTCTGATCTTTATAAGTCTTTAATTGAATGAGGATGAGTTAAGTAAAATGATCAAGGAGATTAAAGACTATTTTCCTGGAGTTATGAAGAAATGCTCAAATTATCTCCATATATTATGATTCATAAACTAGAGATCCAATCTAATATGGTTCCTATAAAAGAAGCACCTCGATGTATGTGACTTGAAATAGAATAATAAGTCATCACTAAAGTTAATAAATTAATACAAGTTGGTTTCATTAGAGAAGAAACATATATGACCTGGTTAGTTAGTTTTGTCACAATAAAGAAAATGAGCAGTCAAATTCATGTTTGAATCAACTTCAGAGACTTAAATAAAGCCTGTCCTAAAGTTGAATCTTTTGCTTCCTATACCATAACTCATGGTAGATATTACTTCCTCACATGCAATATTCTCTTTTACGGATGTCTCATCTAGATATAACCAGATTAAAATGGATCATTAAGAAGAAAAATATATACCATTTAAAACATCAATAGGAGTATACTATTATAAAGTTATTCCCTTTAGACAAAAGAACATTGGAGCAACATACCCTTGGACAATAACGAGGATCTTTGACAAACTTATCCAATAACAAGTGTAGTGTTATGTCAAAAATCTAGTCATTAAAAGTACTAAAAGAGAAAACCATTTATATGACCTGAGAATTATTTTTAAATGACTTAAATAATATAATTTAAAAATGAAACCTATGAAATATGCCTTAGGTGTCACTTGTGGGAAGTATCTTGGTTTTGGGATAATATACCACATAATTGAAATTAATCCATGTAAAATTAAAGTAATTCTGGAAATACCACCACCTAAAATCTCACTCAATTGAGATCTTTTTGAGGTTGGTCGACATATCTTAGAAGTTTTAAATCAAATTTATCCAAAAGATGTTAGGCTTTTATAGCTTTATGCAAGAAAGATAAACATTTTTAGCAGGATGATAAATATCAGAAGGCTTTTGATAATATGTTGTAGTATTTGATGAATCCTTTAGTTTTTTCCACTCATATACTAAAGAAGTGATTAATTATGTATACAACATCCTTAAGTGAATCTCTTGGCACCTTTTTAGCTCAAGTTATTGAGGAAGGAAAAGAGAAAGTGCTTTATTACCTAAGTAGATGGTTGCTTCCAACCTAAATAAATTATCCTCTAATTGAGAAGCATTATTGGGGCTTGATTTTTGCTACTCATAAGTTAAAGCTTTACATATTATCTCATAAAGTAAATTTAATAGCCATAATAAATCTGTTGAAGCATCTGATGACTCATTTGATATTATGAGGAAGATTAGATCAATGGTCAATGATCTTATTACAATTTGGCATCACTTTCTTTCCCCTGCATGATGTGAAGGGATAAGCCTTATCACATTTCTTGGTAGCACATCCAGTTCCAGTAGATTACCCATTAAATGATGAATTACCAGATGAGTAGATTATATTATTAGAAGTAAATAAAAAATCTACCTAAGAGTTTTACTTTGATGATGCTACATCTTGTCAAAGAGATAAATGGTCACAAGATAATTCCCCAGGGAAAGCTAGAATTGATATAATATTTATCACTCCAAATAAAGGCTTGATGTATACTCTTACCACTTATTAGAACCCTGTACGAACAATGAAGCTTGAATGATGCACTGATAACTAGTTTAGAGTTGACCATTTCAAATAAAATTAATAAAGATATTTGGAGATTCTTAGCTTGTCATCAACTAGGTTGCAAGAATCTATAAAGTATTAAAGTAAATTTTGATCCAATATCATCAATATATGATGAAAATTCTCAAGAAAATTTCAAATGTAACTTTGTATCAGATAACACATGGAAGGAATTCTATGGTGGATGCTCTAGTAAAGCTAGCAAAGGAATTAGCTTGCTTAGAAGAAGATTCTACTCCAATACAGGGAGAGGGTCAAGTTCATGGTGTGGTCTTGCATCAATCACTATATATCTTACATAAAATAATAGCTTTGTGGCCTTTTGAAAGATGGGGTATGGATATCATTAGTCTAATTGATATATCTTCCTCTAGAGGTCATAGGTTTATACTTTTAGCAATAAAGTACTTCTCAAAATGGACATAAGCAATTTGATTTAGATAAGTTAAAGCTCATCATATTCTAAATTTTTTCAAAGAACACATCATATCTCAATTTGGTGTTCCTTGCTAAATAATATTTGATAATGGTCTATCATTCAAAATCACCAATATAAATAACTATGTTAGACATCATAAAAATATAATAGAGATACTCCACCATCTATAACTCACGGGTAATGGATTAGTGGAGGCCTTCAATAATACCTTAGTGTCAATCCTAAGGAATATCATAGATGATAATAAGTATGAATGGCATGGAAAGCTAGGATAAGATTTGTTGGAATATCAAATCACATATAGAAATCTAACTCAGTCTATGCCATTCACTTTAGTCGTTGGAGTAGAGGATATTTTCCATTAATAGGTACAACTGTCTTCTCTAGGCATAAAAATGGTCTATAAAATCACCTCAAAATATAATGCTAAACTTCGGCTAGAAGAGTACAAAGGTTTAGAAGTGAAACAATTACAGGCTCAACAAAACCTCTAATAAATAAATGTAGAATGATTCAAGTGCATGATAAAATGGTTTATCCAAGAACTATCCAAGTAGGAGACTTTGTCCTAGTTCTATGAAGACTCATTTTAGCCCATCAAAAGATGGGTGGTAAATTTGAACCAACCTGGGAAGGTTCATTCATTGTAGAGAAAGTATATCAAGGAGATTCCTACTAATTGGTTGATTATAAAGGAAATCATCTCATGTTACTTATAAATAGGCGATATCTTAAGAGATAATATGAAAAAAAAAATTATGAATACAAGTTCAATGAATAAAAGAATTTTTGTTAAATTACTTAAGTTTGTTAATGTTCTGTAATGAACTAGTTCTAATTGATGAGACTGGGTTCAAAGATTTATACTAGAGCTAATAATTTTAAAATCTCTAGTGCTTACTTATTCTTGATGATTTGTATAAGTGTTTACAAAAGCATCTTTTCCTTTTGAACTTTTGTTTATTGAGTAATAAAATCTCTAGTACTATCCTAATCTAAATGTTTAAATCTGCTCATTTGGGAGTGACTTCCTATTTGAGTCTCCTTAAATCAGCTTATTGGGATAGATTTCTCATGCATGTATAAATTCTCATTCTTAAGAATTGGTATAAGTTTCCCCAGTGATAATGCTAAGCCCATATCAGTCTATGTCCCCACCTAGATAAGGCTTATGTCCATGACCATTAACTTTAAATGAATGGATCATCCTTTTTTCCTAAATTTTTATGACTCAATAAGGATACAATCTAATGATAATGAAAGGACTTGACCACATAAACTTCAATTTCCTAGGAAAAATCTTAATTTAGATTTATATAATAATACTTCTTATCTAAGTGTAAATTCTTTCCTAATTATCTTACAATCATGCCATTTCTTACTTTTCTCTTTATAAATCCTAGTATTTTTCTAGGCATCTAATCTAAATACCTCAAGTTCATTCAGTTTTACCAGTCTCATTTACTTAACATGCTTAAGATTAAAATTCAATTTCTTTATAGTCTAAAAAGCTTCAAGTTCTAATTCTTTTGGCAAGTGGAAAGTTTTCCCAAAAATCAATCCATAGGGAGACATTCCAATAGGAGTCTTAAATGCAATCCTATAAGCTCATAAAGCATCATCCAATCTAATAGATTAATCATTCCTATTTGGGTTTACGTTCTTTTCTAAGATTTTCTTAATCTCCCTATTGCTAATTTCATCTTGTCCACTAGTTCGAGGGTGATAATTGTTGCTTTTCTATGCTAAATTCCTAATTTAGAGATTAAATTTTCTCGAGGTGTTCCAAAAATAAAATATTTCTATTTAAGAATTGAATAACAACCTAGGCATCATTTGTGGAAAAAGCCAAACCTTCTATCCATTTGGATACATAGTTAACAATTATCAAAATAAACTAATTACCAAAATATTGTATAAATGGTCCCATAAAGTCTACCCCCCAACATCAAATACCTTCACTTCTAACATAAAATTAATGGGAATTTCATTTTGTTTTGTAATGTTATTAACCCTCCAACTTCTATCACATTTCTTATCATATTCATTAACATCTTTAAATATGGTAGGCCAATTTAATCAAGATTGCAAAATTTTTGTTGCAATTTTATATTCTCCAAAATGCCTATCATAATAAGAGTCATGACATTGGCTAATAATACTATACATTTCTTCTAAAGGGACACACCTCCTAAGAAGATATGACTCATCCCAAAAGTAATACTTAGCATTATGCAAAAATTTGCACCTCTGGTGCTACAATATATCAAATGATATAATACCACTAATAATGTAGTTGGTAATGCTTGCATACCAAGACACAACAGTGTCATGTAGTGAAAATAACTTCTCAACAGGGAAGAATTAATTAATGTCAAAATCATTATACATATAATCTTCCCTCTCTAATCTAGATAAATGATCATGCATGTGATTCTCAAATCCTTTCTTATTTGATATATCTATATCAAAATCCTATAGCAATAAAATCCATCTAATCAATCTCAGTTTAGCATCTTCTTTTGTTAACCTGTATTTAATAGCAGAGCGATCAATGAGAAAATAGCCTTGGTGCCAATAAAATAAGATATAAATTTATCAAATATAAAGGATATCACTAGCAACTCTTTTTTAATTATGGCAAAATTAATTTGTGCATCATTCAAAGTTTTATTAGTATAATAAATAGCTTGAAATTTATTGTCTATTATTTATCCTAAAATAGCTTCAATGGTAGTTGTTATAAATGTAGACCTAAATCATATAATTTTGATGATAAGAAATATTATTGGATTTCTCACTATACTAATTGAATTTATTGCATATCTATTTTTACCCTGCTCACTAATATTTTAGGTCTACAGTTCACTTGCAACCTTGATCAGCTCATGATTGGGTAGACTAGGATTAAAGTCTATATTTTCAATCAATTTATACTTCTTACCTTTCTTGAGTCAATCATGTATTCTGGTGGATCCTAAAGCTAAGTAACCTTACACACACACTCAAGGAGGTGAGTTAGTGAGTTAGGAAGAAGTTGTGTTTTTTTGAACTAATCATATAATACGATTTAAATCATACTGGAAAATCAATTAACCAAAAAAACTTTATTTAGTGCTATTATGATAAGTAAGATTAATTAAACTCATCATATTGTATGATCCGTACCATACAAGATGATCAGTTATAATCAGTAAAACAACCACTAATCATAATTTAGGTAATATTTTAAAATCTAAAATATATGTCTAATTATAATGTATGATATGCATTATACTGTATAATAAAGGGAAATCATGACTAAATTTATCCTGTGATTAGTGGAATAATTATGGCTAATTTGTTCAATCAAATCATATAGGATGATTAGTGATGATCATACTGTACGACTTGATCGATGCATGGGATAATAATTTATCATCGCCTATCGTCCAAGATAAAATGCCAAGTTTTTCAACTAATCGTATAGGGTGAACCCCCAATTCAGAATCCAAGTTGGATGGTTGAAGTGGAGGAATGCATCAGGCTTATTGTGTGATAGAAAAGTACCTCTCAAACTTAAGGGAAAATTCTATAAGATGGTGGTGAGACCTGCAATGCTTTATGGTGCCGAATGTTGGCCATTAAAAGAGAAGCATAATTCTAAGTTAAGTGTTGCAGAGATGAGGATGCTCAGGTGGATGAGTGGCTTTACCCTTAGAGATAGGATACGAAATGAGCATATTCGTGAAAAGGTTGGAGTAGCTCCAGTGGAAGATAAGATTAGAGAGAGTCGCCTTAGATGGTTTGGTCATGTAAAACGGCGGCCTCCCGATGACCCGGTTAGGAAAGTAGAGGTCTTAGATTTGACTTATGTTAAGAAAGGTAGAGGTAGACCTAAAAAGACTTGGTTAGAAAATATTAAAAATGATCTTTCTTTATTAGATTTAAACGAGAATTTGACTTTTAACAGGGCACAATGGAGAAAAAGGATTCATGTAGCCGACCCCACGTAGTGGGATAAAGGCTTGATGTTGTTGTTGTTGTTGTTGTATAAACTGAGCTCTGCATGGGACGATAATTAATTATTGCTCATCATACTAAACGATCAGTACAAACTATTAAACTTATTATACAGGGCAATATATTTTGGACTGTCCCAAAAGGCTACTTTATACTAATCATACTAGACAATTCTATCAATCATCCTGGATGATCAGTTCATCTCTTTGAACTAATCGTATAAGGTCTATCTCCTCATACTGTACTAAAAAGAGTACTTTGAAATAATCGTACAGGATGATCTTAGACTGTACTAGACGATCAGAGTTGATAAATTAAAAGTTAGGGCTTTTTGAGAGGCTCTCTATTATTATGAGGGAGGGTTGAGGGATTCATAAGGTTAGTCTAAGTAAGGTTCTTCCTTGTCTTCTTCAAGCTTCTTCTTTAATCCTTTTTTGTTGCTCTGAGGAGACATTCTATAGCACTAGGTCTTGGTTCTCTACCATCTCTAGGTGGGAGAAAAAGGATTCTTGATCCTTTGCCATCTCTATGAGGGAGAAAAAAGATTTCAGGTTCTCTACCTTCAGTTGGAGGGTAAAAAAGAGTAAGGTCCTCTACCGTACTGGGTGGGTGGAAGAGATTTTGTAAGGGCTTCTTCGTCTTACTGTTGTGGCAAAAGGAGTGACACAAGTTTTTAGTGCAATACCTGGAAAGTAGGTTTCGAGGGAGTGTGCATAGATCAGGTTAGACTCAAATACTATAAATTTTGGTGTGTTTACTCTTGTTATTTTTGCACTTTATTTTTATGTGATTAATTATGTGATTGAAAGCTTTAATTTTTTTGTTATTATGAAATTAGTTTGCTTTCGCATCAAGGGATAAAATTTTTTATTCTTTCAAATATTAAAAAAGTTATAAAAAGATTTTCTTTTTGTTAAAGAAAATTTTAAATTACCAATTCACCCCGCTCTTGGTTAGCCTCGAGTTTGTTCTTTGAGCTCTCACAACCTCCTCGAGCATTCAAGTGGTATCATAGAAGGTTTCAAAAACTAAGTTTTAAAATTTTTTTGAAAAATGATCAATGGCTAACTTTGGAAATTGTAATATTGCAGAAGGATATTAAATCACACGACTACCTTTATTTGATAATATTTCTTTTGATTTTTAGAAAATTCATTTATCTACTTTCTTGTAATCTATAGATTATCGCATGTAGATGTTAGTTCAGGAAGGATACTCTGTACCTTCTCATTTTGTAAATGGCATTAAAATTGAACTACCTTTTCTAAATGGAGCATAGAGGATAAAAATTTATGCCAATTAAATGCAAAAAATTTAAACTACTTTTTCTGTGCATTAAAATTTGAAGATTATATGCATGTATTTACTTGCATAACTGGTAAAGAAATTTGGGATAAACTCTACATAACCCATGAAGGAATAATTAAATTGAAATAATCTTGGTTGAATATTCTACTCCATGATTATAAACTATTTTACATGAAACCTAGTGAGTCTATTTTTGAAATGTATATTAGGTTCACTCAAATTGTCACTTCCCTGTATGCATTAGGTAGAGAACTCACAAATTTTGAAAAGGATAACATGATTTTACATTGTCTACCTCATTCTTATAATGCCAAAATAACTATTATTATTAAATCCAAGGTTCTGAATGTTTATTCAATTGATAACTTACTTGGATCACTCATTGCTTACGAGCAAGGAGTGAGTCAAAGATAAGCAGATGTAGGTAAGAAAAGAAAAGAGAAAACTATAGCCTTAAAGGTTTATGATTCAGATAGTGATAAATTTGTTCCTGAAGATGATGATGATATTATACTAATGATAAGGCAATTTAAAATCTTTCTAAAGTAAAAGTAAAAGTATCATCAGTAATGGAATAAAGGTAAACCTAATAAAAATTCCAAGGCTTCTTCTGATGTCATCTATTTTGAATGCAGGAAGCCAGGGCACATGAGGACTGATTGCTCAAATCTTAAAGCTCACCCAATCAAGAAGAAGGGTGAAGAAAAAGCCAAATTTAAGAAGAACTAGCAACAGACTCAAAAGGCTTTTTGGGTAGACTCAGCTTCAGACTCATCTGAGACAGAAGCTGAACAGGAGGTAACCAACCTGTGCTTAATGGTAGATAACCATCATGATTATTCTGATCAAGAGGAGGTATGTGAGCTTTCTAATGATGAATTATTTTAAGTTTTTGAAAAATTCCATAATGCATATAGAAAGCTCAAGAAAATGTATGCAAGCCTTATTTTTTATTTTTTATATTTATAAAAAGAGCATGAATGTCTTAGGAAAGATCACTATACTTTGGATAATAATCATATGATCTTATTTGATGAATTTAATACATTAAACAAGAAGTATCTTAATTTCACTATTGAACATGATTCCTTGAAAGCATCTCATGTTGATTTAGAAAATTTAGTTAAAGAATTAAAAGCATATTTAGATGAAGTTGATGATAGGAAGCATGCATTAAAAATTGACAATTCAATTCTTAAAAGTGAAAATAAATTTTTGCAAGTAGAAGTAACTACTTTTGAAGAAAATAAACCATTACCTATACTTGTAGAATTTCAAAAATCATCGCCATATCATGCAGCATTTAAACATAGGAAAAAGAACCATAACTTACATAGACTTGTAAATCCATTCCCAGGAGTTAGGTGCTTTTATTGTGGCATGCTAAGACATATATCCCACACTTACACTATCAACCATAAAACACATTTAGTGTGGAGGACAAAACTGCATAAATCACAGCATAGTATGTAAGCATTTCATCCATTAATCTATAAGATGGAACCCAAACTTATTTGGTTTCCCAAATCTAATCCCTGATGACTTTATAGGGATGCTCTCACAAAAGACCCTATGAGAGTATGTGGTACCTAGATAGCGGATATTCAGGAAATATGACTGGAGATGTAAAGTAATTCATCTTGCTGGAGGCCAAGGCAGGGGGCAAGGTAACACTTGGAGATAACACCACCAGGAAAGTAGTTGGGTCAGGTATAATTGGCAACTCAAAAAATTTCATTATTAAAAATATTTTTCTGGTAGATAGATTAAAACATAATTTACTCAGCATTAGCCAACTCTATAATAAAGGCTTTAGCATAAACTTTTTATCTACCAGCAGCGTGATTAGCTTAAATAGAAACACTATTTTACAAGGATAACAAATTAACTATGTTTATATGCTTGATCTAAATTGCATTAAATCTGTTAATTCTGTTTGTCTAAAAACTATTACTGATGAATCTGGGCTATGACATAAGAGATTGTGTTATGCAAGCATAAAAAATCTTAAAAAATTCACTCAAAAATACTTAGTGAGAGTCATACCTAAACTAGATTTCATTAAGGACCACCTGTGTGATGCCTGTTAGTTAAGAAAATAAGTCAAATTCTCCTTCCACTCAATTAAGGACATTAACATTAGCAAGCCATTAGAAGTCCTTCATATGGATCTCTTTGGACCTGTTAGCACTGCAAGCCTAGGAGGAAAAGTCTTTGGGTATGTGATTGTTGATAATTACTTGAGGTTTACTTAGTTTAGATTCTTTATCATAAAAGTGAATCATTTGAGGAGTTTAGGACAATCTCCACTTGGATTCAGAGCAAGATAGGCTGTGAAATTCTGACCATTCATAGTGATCATGGTGGAGAATTTGAAAATTAAAAATTTGAATCTTACTATAAGGGGTAAAGGATATATCACAACTTTTTAGCTCCTAGAACCCCTCAGTAGAATGGGATTGCTGAAAAAAGAATAGGTTGGTAGAATCCACTAGAGCCATGTTAGCTGAAATACTCAATTCCTAAATACTTCTAGGTAGAAGTGATAAAGACAGCCTATTATATTCTGAATAGGGTTAATATTAGATCCAAGCTAAACATGACACCCTGTAAAATCCTTAAGGGTATGACACCCAACGTCTCTCACCTTCATGTCTTTAGATGTAAAGTGTTCATTCTAAATAATGGGAAATCTCTATTAGAAAAGTTTGATCCCAAGTTTGATAAAGGAGTCTTCTAGGATACTCAAATGCTGAAAAATCTTATAGAGTTCTTAATAAAAGGATGCTGGTGGTAGAGGAGACCACTCATGTAGTATTTGATGAATCTAATAATTTTGGAGGGTCTAGGGTCGAAGAAGAAGAAGTGGTTAAAGTCACCCAAGGAGTAGAATCTATAAATCTTGAAGAAAGGGTAGAACCTAAAAATTTATTGCCTAGAGAATGGAGATATTCTTTAAGTCATCCTAAGGAATGGATCTTCAGTGACCCATCTGAAGGTGTTAAAATTAGGCATGGACTTAGGAAAGAAGTTAACCACTTTACCTTTATCTTAATGATTGAACCCACGAACATAAATTAAGCACTATCTGATGAATTCTGGATCCTAGCCATGTAAGAATAACTGAATCAATTTGCTAGAAATGATGTTTGGGAGCTAGTTGAAAGACCTAAGGACCAGATTATTATTGAAATAAACTGGGTTTTTAAAAATAAAATGAATAATTCTAGTGTAGTGGTTAGAAATAAACCAGGGGTACAACCAAATAAAAGTGATTGACTTTGAAGAGACTTTTTCACATGTAGTTATACTAAAATCAATAATGGTGCTACAAGCTTTTGCCTACGTTGAGGGATTCAAATTATACCAAATAGATGTTAAGAGTGCCTTTCTTAATGGGATAAAATAAGATGTGTATGTTGAATAACTACCAGGCTTTATGTGGACTAACTAAGGCACCTTGAGTATGGTATGAAAGGATAAGTACATTCTTACTGGATAGAACCTTTATTTAGGGGAGCATAGACACCACCCTATATCTCTAAAAGGCAGGAGAAGAAGCACTCATTGTCCAGATCTATGTTGATGATATTTCATTTCGATCTTCTGATAAAAAGCTATGTGATAAATTTTTTAAGATAATGAGTAAAGAGTTAGAGATGAGTATGATGAGAGAACTGAACTACTTTCTTAGATTTAGTATAAGGTAGAAGGATGATGGAATTTTTCTTAATTAATAAAATACATTATGGACATTCTTATGAAATATGAAATGGATAAAAAAAGGTAATTAACACTTTTGTGAGTTCTACAATTCTATTGGATAAGGAATTAAGTGAAAAACTAGTTGATCAGAAGAAATACAGAGGAATAATTAGATCACTTCTTTACTTAATTGATAGCAGACTTGATATTATATTTAGTGTTTATCTCTATGTTAGATTTTAGGCTAATCCAAAAGAATCACACTTAAGTACTATTAAGAGAATCCTTAGATATCTCTTAGGAATCTAAAACTTGAAAATCTGGTATCCTAGGCATAACACTTCGTTTGAAATCATAGGATATTCTAATTCAGACTTATAAGATGTAGGGTTGATAGAAAAAGTACTTCTGGAACATGCTAATTTATAGGATAATTTTTAGTCTTATGGTCTAGTAGAAAATAGAACTCAATAGCCCTATCCACCATAGAAGCTAAATACATAGCCTTAGAAAGTTATGTGACACAGGTCCTTTAATTAAAGCAATAAATTTTGGATTTAAGACTACCTGTAGGCACAATCCCAATCTTATGTGTAGCACTAATGTTATATGTATTTCAAAGAATAAAATCCAACATTCTATGACAAAACACATAGACATAAGGCACCATTTCATTAGGGACTATATCACCAAAGGAGACATAGAGCTACATCATGTAGCCATTAAAAATTAGCTTGCAGATGTCTTTACAAACCACTATCTTTTGAAACCTTCAGCACCTTAAGAACCAGATTCGGTGTCATAAATATTCATGCTTGAAATTGGATGCTTTGAAAATCTGAAATCAGATTATTATTTTTGTTTTATGTTTTTGTCTTTTAGTATTTTATATTTTTCTTTATGCATGTGTTTGTTTATTTCTTTTAAAATTGGAGAATATGATCACTACTCACTTCAGTAATTGAATTTTCCTTTAAATAAAAATCTTACCTATTTTTTTAAGCAATGATTAACTCTTCTAAAGTAATTAAGGAAAGAAAAATTGTTGATTATCTCTCTTCCTCTAACTCCTTTAGTGGTAAAAATACTTTTTGAATCAAAATCTATATCAAATTAAAAATTGGACCAAGAAATAGAGATATGTTTCATCTTTATATAATTCTCTATCTCATATGAATATATTTTTGCAAATCAATGAATCTATTTAAAATTTTCTTAATCAAGTTATTTGTCTATATCATACGGATCAGGTTTTAGTTTGTGGTTTACACTTCCTTATATAAGAGAGTGAGTTCTTCTTCTCTCATATTTGGAAGATAATCTCTCAACTGAGTAATGCATGCCATAATTTATAAGATGCACAATGTATCAAAATAAATAGATCTACAAAGTGAATAAAAAAATTAATAAAAGAGGCACAAAATGAGCCCACAATGAGTTTGCTTCCCTTTCTTTCAAATCTTTAAATATTAGACAAATCCATGTGTCAATTGATATTGTCTATACCAAAATTTGAAAATCATGATTTCTGGTTCATCTCTTTGAAATGTTATTCTATAAGATACATTTCTAAAAAGAAGTTTGAAAAGATCACATTTCAATTCTAACTTATTTTTTGAATTAGATTTTTGATTAAAAAGGATTTTAACTTGTAAGGAACCTGAGCTAGGGTTAATAAAATTCAAAGTTCTAATCTTTCTGGATCTTAGTGCTGGAAATGCAATTTTTACTGAGTTTTTTCTCTAATCATAAGGTAAAATTTTTATTTGATACGACTGATTGATTCTTAAAAAAAGTTTTTAATATTTATTTCTGCTTGATTGCCTGATTTTTGTTATATTTTGTTTGTCTTTTATTGTTATTTTGATAATTTTTCCTTTATGGAGATTTCCTGATCATCTATTCCCATCTTTAATTTTTTTATATTGTACTATACGATGCACATGTCTGATCAGAGTGGATTTAACAGCTCATATTCCTCCATCATTAGTGATTATACTGTATGATTACCTTTTTTATGTGGCAGTAGACGTTGGATGAATTAAATTTGGCTGGCATGATATTAAATAATATATCATATTATACGAACACTTGTTCATACTGTACAATCTGATTATTCAATAATCGTTATACTGACTCCTCAAGAAAGATCACCGAAAAAGACTTAGTGAGAGGTGTACCCAAGCTAGAGTTCACTAAGGACCACCTGTGTGATGCCTGTCAGTTAGGGAAGCAAGTCAAATCCTCCTTCCACTCAATCAAAGACATAAACACTAGCAAACCCTTAGAAGTTCTACACATGGATCTCTTTGAACATGCCAGCACTTTAAGCCTAGAGGGAAAGTCTTTGGGTATGTGATTGTTGATGATTATTCGAGGTTCACTTGGGTTAGATTCCTATCTCTTAAAAGTGAATCATTTGAGGAGTTTAGATCTTTTTCCACTTGGATTCAGAGGAAGCTAAGTTGTGAGATTGTGACTATTCATAGTGACCTGAGGGAGAGTTTAAAAATGAGAAGTTTGAAACCTACTATAAGGAGCAAGGGATAGATCATAATTTTTTAGCTCCTAGGACCCCTCAGCAGAACGGGGTAGCTGAAAGAAAGAACATGATCCTGGTAGAAGCCGCTAGAGCCATTTTAGCTAAGTACTCACTTTCTAAATACTTTTGGATAGAAATAGTGAATAAAGCCTGTTATATTCTAAATAGGGTAAATCTTAGATCTGATCTGAAAAAAACACCCTATAAAATTCTTAAGGGTAGGACACCCAGCCTCTCTCACCTCTGTTTCTTTGGATGTAAGGTGTTCATTCTGAATAATGGAAAGTCTTAACTAGGAAAGTTTGACCCAAAATTTGATTAAGGAGTGTTCCTAGGTTACTCAAGTGTTGGGAAATCCTATAGAATCTTCAATAAAAGAACCCTAATTATTAAGGAGACCACTCTTGTTATGTTTGATGAGTCTGATAATTCTGGAGGGTCTTGGGTAGAAGAAGAGGAGGTTGTAGAAGTCACCCAAGGAGTAGAATCTGCCAATCTAAAGGAAATGGTAGAACTTGAACTTTCACTGCCTAGAGAATGGAGATATTCTTCAAGTCATCCTAAAGAACTGATTTTAGGAAACCCTTCTGAAGGTGTTAGAATTAGGCATGGACTTAGAAAAGAAGTAAACCACTCTGCCTTCATTTCAATGACCAAACCCACCAACATCAATCAAGCCATTTCTGATAAATTTTGGATCCTAGCCATGTAAGAGGAACTAAACTAATTTTTTTGGAATGATGTTTGGGAGCTGGTAGCAAGACCTAATGACCAGAGAGTAGTAGGAACCAAATGGGTCTTTAAGAATAAAATGAATGATTCTGGTGTGGTGGTTAGGATAAGGTAAGATTAGTGACTAAGAGGTACAACCAAATAGAAGGGATTGATTTTGAAAAAACCTTTGCCCCTGTTGCCCATTTGGAAGCCATTAGGCTGCTACTAGCCTTTGGCTGTTATAAGGGATTTAAGATTTTCCAAATAATTGTCAAGAGTGCCTTTTTAAATGGGATGATAAAGGAAGATGTGTTTTTAGAGCAACCCTCTGGCTTTGAGAATTCTTAATTTCCAAATCATATTTTCAAAATAAAAAAGGCTTTTTATGGATAAAAATAGGTACCCAGAGCATAGAATGAGAGGCTTAGCATATTCCTACTAGAAAGAGAGTTTATTAAGGGGAGTGTAGACATCACCCTTTTTTTAAGAAGAGTAGGAGATGAATTACTCATTATCTAGATCTATATTGATGATATACTTTTTATATCTTCTGATAAAAATTTATGTGATGATTTTTCTAAAATAATGAGTAAGGAATTTGAATTATGTTTAGTGTTTATCTCTGTGCTAGATTTCAGGCTGATCTAAAGGAGTCCCACCTGACTACTATTAAGATAATTCTTAGATTTCTCTAAGGAACCCAAAACTTAAGAATTTGGTATCCTAGGTACATCACATCCTTTGAAATTATAAGATATTCTGATTCTGACTTTATAGGATGTAGGGTGGATAGAAAGAGTACCTCTGGAATATATCAATTCATAAAATAATTCTTATTCTCCTGGTCCAGCGAATAATAGAACTCATTTGCACTGTCCACTGCTGAAGCTTAATACATTACCTTAGAAAGTTGTGTGGCCCTAGTCCTTTGCTTAAAAGAATAAATTCTAGATTTATGACTTCTTGTAGGAACAATTTTTGTCCTATGTGATAACATTAGTGCCATCTACATTTCAAAGAACCCAATCCAATACTCCAGGACCAAACACATTGACATTAGGCACCACTTTATTAGGGACCATGTTATCAAAGGAGACATAGAGCTATATCACATAGCCACTGAAAACTAACTGGCAGATATCTTCACAAAACCATAGGCCTTTGAAACATTTAGCACCTTAAGAACTAGATTATGTGTGATAGATATTCATGCTTGAAATTGATACTCTTTGTTTATGTTTCAGCACTTAGTTTTTGTTTGATTAATTTCTCTGTTTCTTTTTATGTGTTTTTTGATTTCCTGCTAATTTTTCTCATTTTTTTCTATTGTTGTTTGTTTGATTTGGTTATTTTTTTATGAGCTTTCCTTCTGTTCTTGATTTCCTATTTATTTTCTTCAGAATTAGATCACTGCTCATTACTGCTGATAAACTAGATTTCTAAATGAGATTTTTTATCTTGTCTTGTTTAGAAGCTTGTAAGCAATGATTGACTCCTCTAAAATAGTTAAAGGAAGAAATATTGATGATTGTTTATCTTCCTCTAACTCCTTTAATGGTGTTTTCTTCTTTTTAAATCACAATCTTTTTCAAAATTAAAAGGTTAGACTTTGAAATAGAGATCTATTTTATCTTCCTATAATAATCTATCTTATAAGAGTAGTGTTTCAAATCATTGAATCACTTTCATGTTTTCTTAATCAAGTGATTGTAGTTATCATATGAGAATGATTCTGTTTTGTGATTTTTTTCTTCTCTTAGATATGGAAGATAATCTTATAACTGAGAGTTTTTGGAGATGTTGAAAGACATGAAGCTCGTAAAAGATGCACAAAGTGCGCTAATCAAATGAAAAAGAGACACAAAATGAGCCCAACACTAAAAAGATGCGCAATGTTTGCCAACTAATTACAAGATACACAAAGTGAATCAAAAATTAAAAGATGCACAAAGTGCACCAAATAACTAAAAAGAAGAGGCACAAAATGAGCCCACAAAGAAATAAGCTTCCTTCTCTTTCAAATCTTTAAAAATCCTAGAAGAATCCTTGTGTCACTTAACATTTTCGAACACTTAAGATTTAATATCATGATTTCTGATTCTTTACTATGCAATACTATTTTATCAGATATTTTTCTGGAAAGAAGTTTGAAAAGATCCCTTTTTCTTATCTAATTTTGTTTCTTCTGAATCAAATTTGTGTTTAAAAAGATGTTGAACCTCTAAGATGTCCTAGGTAGGGTTTACAAAAATTGATTTTCCAGATTTTTTTGGAATTCATTATCGTTAATTTCTTCTTATTGGCTTTTGAATTTCAATTGAAGGAAAAATTCTCCCTTACTTGAGTGATGATTTAAAAAAAATTTGTTTTTATTTGTCGCTTTCATTATTTGAGTTATTTTTGTTTTATATTTTGATTTGAATCTTTTGTTGATTTTTTGAACCCTGTGATTATTCCTCTCCATCATCTAATTTTTTAATTTTTTGTTCACATCATCCTGGACGATCTACATCATCCTGGATGATATGATCAAATCACCTCCATCACACATCTAATGGCTGATCTGAACCAATTATTGGTAATCATCCTAGATGATCCACCTCATTATCCTGGATGATACTTTTCGTCAATGATAGTCTAGAATGACTCCTAAGGATGATTGCCTGTGTCTAATCATCCTGGATGATATGACCTCCTTTTTTACCAATCCTTCTGGACAATAATAATTACTCTGATCTTCCTAGATGATCTCACGATCATCCTGGATGATATTCTTAAAACTATTTAAATAGCCCTTGAGACCTTTTGTTTCATTACAATTTCTAACTCCTCTCTCACTTAAGGTCTCAACTCCTTCATATGGGTAGCGGTGGCAAAAGATTGCGAGCACTTGCAGGCAACTCTTCCAGGAGCACCATCAATCCTTGCTTTATTGAAGCTACTAATGAAGCAGTACATGCCTGTTTCAAAACTGTTGGCATAAACCACTCAAGAATCATTAATCAAGCCTCCCTAAATTTTCAGGTCTTACACCACTTTGCCAACACCACACTGACCTCCATTCTCACTCTGCCTTTCTCATTCAATTTTGAACTCCTCTTTGAGTTTTTCATAAGTCTCCATTTCAATGTTTATTTCACCTCCCTCCAGTCCTACGTTAATTGACGTCCTGTCGAAATAACATATCAAAATTTTTATGAATTTCTTCGACTATCCACTACTGGAGACAAGATCCATTTTCTAGCCTATGATCCTAACTGCAACTGGACCCATGTCAACACCACTCTTAGGGAAACAAATGCTCCTTTTCATGACTCAAGTATTAGTTCCCTAGTCAATGATGCACGCACAATCCAGCATATCCTTCGTAACTTAGTAATTCCAAAAGCTAGAGATAGGATCCACATCACTCCCATCTTTTCACTCACCACCTACTATATCATGACCAACCACCAATTTAATGTTGTTGATCTTATTATCTGAGACATCGAGCACTTAACATCCATTAGAGATCTAGAACACAAAAGAAAGCCAAACCTAGCCCTTGAACACCTAATTGAATATACTCTTGAATTAAAATATAACCTTCAATTCCCTACTCCACTTGATCACCATCGGATCTTGTACTCAAATAGCTCCTTCCACACGCTCCATAGCACTTGCATCCCTGTGAGTGTTTGATTGAAAAAGTTATATAACTCAACATGCTATTAATTGATCTAAGCATGCGAGTTTCTAACATTTATAAGAAGGTTTGAATGGAATTTGGCTTGACTCTTTTGCTCTACCAATTAGCTTGGAGGCAAAATGTTAAAGCCCAATTTGGAAGAGGTTTACTACATTTACCTCTTATTTAACATGTCTTAATTGAGTTAGCTACACTCACCCAAGAGAGAAATGGGTAGAGGGACCAATGGAAGGAATGGCAATTTAAATTATCAATGCAATAAAATTTGTAGCGCTATTAAAGATGGAGAGAGAGAGAGATAGTCCCCAGTGGAGTCGTCATTTTTTGTTTGATTGAAAAAGTATATCGGTTTGAAAGAGGATTAATTTTCTTTGAGAAACTTAAAATTTCTAGAATTTTGATATTTTAAATTGAACACTTATTATGAATGATATATCATCTCGAAAGGTGAATATATCATTCCCTAATAGGTTCAGATTATAAAATTTTGAATTTATCCCGATTATCGTAGTTAAACTCAAGGAGAAACAACATATGATCTTGAAGGATCAAAATGATATTTAATCTAATGTTTGACTATGTTAACTTGAATAAATTGATCATTAATTTTATAATCAAAGTTATGATTGTAATTGAAATATCTATCCGAGGAAAGAAGATATCAATCACTATCGATTGTTTGAGTATGACGATAATGATCATCATGTTTGAATTTACCAAAAATAGTTAATTATAGTTTTAAAAACTTGATTTTAAAAATTTGATCTGAGTTTCTGAATCTCCCACGAGCGCAAGCTCTCGTAGTTAATTACATCCTAGGAAACCAAAAATTTTCTATGAATACTCTTGATTAAACTAATGATATGAATTTTATTTATATTTTCAAAGCTTAATATTAAAGGAGGTAAAGGTTTAGAAATTTCAAATGGGAATGGTTCAAGGTTGAACATTTATTTTTGGAGTCAGTGGAGGAAGAGTAGGAGGCACCTAGAATTCTGAAATAATTCAGAAGTGCCCCAACCTATCCTAAGTGTTGGACTTGAATTTGATGGAAAGAGATTTAAGTTTAAGTGATTAATTTTGATAAAAAGTTGGGATTCAAATCCCAGAGGTTGAGGTCTTATAGCCTGAGCTTACCTCAGAACCTAAGTCTAAAATGGGTACTAAAAATCACTAACCTGGATCCTAGCTAATGCAGTGTAATCCTGAACTTACCCTGGCCGAGATTGGGGAGCCACCTAAACCACTTAAACGCTTGAAAACCATGTCTTCGGTCTTTAAATATAGAGTGGCAGGGGACATTATTTAAGATTGAGTTTAAGGAGTTGGGGTCAACATCTAGAACAGATTCCTAATTGACCCCATTGACTTATGTTGGGTGAAATGCTTAAACTAGAAATGCAATTAAAAATTATACTCAATTTTAATTTGTTGCTAATGTAATGCATGCTAATTGACACAAATGTTTTAAATCAGAATGAAGCAATTTTAAAAAGGTATAAAAATAGATTTTTCCCTAAAGTGCACAGATCCCCTTGATAGAACTGCACCCTTATAGGCCAGGTAGTCTGCCAGAACCCGCAGGCAGGGATGTGCCTAACAAATGAAAAGAAGATGCATAAAAAATGCAATGAGAACTCCCGACGGTCCCGTGTTTACTTCTTAAAGTGTTAGAGTTTCTATGTGGGCTTAAATATTTTAAATTTAATTAGAGTAAAAATAATTTTAACGATCCCTCACGAGCCTCCGATCGGGTTTCAGGCTAAATCAAAACACAACATGCAATAAGCGCTAAGAAAATACTAAAAGTATGCAATCATAATATCACAATCAACTCATCAATCAAATCAATTAAATTAATACTCAAAATAAAAGTCCATAGGCAAGTACCACTTAATTGTATAACCCAGGGTCTGCAGGAAAAGTAAAGTGGTCAGGTACCACTGACAATAAACCTAGATTTCTAATCCTACGGCTCAAGTGACTTTGAGAATGGGACTTTTCTCATTATCCACTTATTAGTCCTTCTGCGGGGCTCCTTAGAACGTCGGGTCCGGATATCCAAGTGAAAAGAAACTCCCCCTCGAAAGGGGTGTTATCTTTTCTCCTTGAATATGTTAAAAGTATCCTAACTTAGGCTTCCAAATGGAGGAGGACTCTCCCCTAAAGGATGTTCTCTCCTCTTTGGAATCTAAGTAGGATATGTATATCCCATATCAAAGCACTTAAATGTTACAACTCAAATTTAAATCAAATTACATATAAATAGAAATGAAAATCTAGACTCAACACTTGCAGGATTATCTTAATAATTAATATTTATATAAACATCCAAAGAAGTTAATATTTTAAAATTTAAAATGCTCAAATCCACAGCCACACTTAGCTATGCTATTTTTATTTAAAGGGGGAACTTAGCACACTTAGCACCTTCTTGAAACATATTAATTTTAAAGCTTAATTTTATTTGCTCCCTTTAATTTTAAATGCCCTGTATGAGCATGGCCACCTGCATAAGATTGAATTAGTATAAATCATCTCTAACCTAGGGGTAGATCTAACACATAATCAATCACAACACAGAGTGTAGTAAGTAAATAAATAATCAATCAATTCTACTACTAGCAAATATTATATAGTAAAAGCTAAAAAAATCTGGCACACAACAACAGAAAATTAAAACACTGGACTAGCTTAAGACTAGAGTTGGTTGTCCTAGCAAGCCATCTAAAGTGTTTGAAGTAGGTTGTGTGGTTTGGATATGTCCTAAGTAGGGCAATTAGTTAAAATTATTTGATATTCTGGTTGGTTGAAAGGCTTAAGAGAATTTTTTAATTAAAGTTTAAATATCAATGATTTAAAATTTTAGGATATATTTTAAAGTGTTGAATGGATACCACCTTTGTTGCTCAATGAGGCTGTGAAGTTTATTTCACCTTACTTGGGGCTAATTTAATTGCCTCATAGGCCTGGGTTACCCAGTGGTACCCGGTATGATTATGTGATTTGATTTGATTAAAGTTTGAAAGTTAATTAAATTTTAATTAAAATTGATAGGTTGTTGATTTTAAGATTTGAATTTTTATTTAAGTTTGTTATCAATCAGTTTATGGTGTTGTGCCTCCAAGCTCGAGGAACAAAGCCTCCTTAGGATACGTAGTCCCGCAACCCTGAGTAGTCCAGCCTATAAACTTGATTAATATAATTTGATTAAGAGTTTTAATTTTAGTTAAATCATTAATAATCCCTTAACTTTAAAGTTTAAACACTCCTTTGAATCCATTCGTGGCATTGTGCTACCAGGCTCGAGGAACAAAGCCTCCAGTAAAAGAGAATAATAATGGTTTCAGCTGTCAATAAAGGGACGAAACTAGTAAATGTTCAGTCCAGTAATCCTCCGGTTCAACAAACTCAAAAGTCTTCACCTTTTTAGGTAACTTCTCAACCTACCAAGGAATTTCTTATGATTTTTTTTAAAGAGAGATTGGCTCGTCCATATCCATTTAAAAGGGAGTCGGTGAGAAAGATCTTCAAGAGTCTACAAAAGAAACCAGATTTTTTATTGCTAGAGGCCAAGAAGCTGGAAGAGACAAATAAGAAGGATGATCCAACTTTTTGCCCCTACCACCACATGTTGGGCCACACAATCAAAGACTACATCATCTTCAAGGACTGGCTTGAGAAAATTTTTTGTCAAGGTAACATAATAATTCTAAAGGAGTACCTGGTCGATCCGTATCAGGGGTCTGTCATATCCATTTCAGGTAAGAACTCTAACCTTTCTCTATCCATTTAAAAAGTTGAGATATAACACTATCGATGAGAGCCTGGGACCCGATCTGGGAGGTTGATCTCGAGACTTTGTAGGAGGACGCTGGGATAGTTTCCTCTCAAGTAGTAAATAAATAAAAATGAAAAGAGTGAGTCTTCTGTAGAGAGGAAATTTATTGATAAGAGATGTGTAAAAGTGGTGGATGGTGGCTCAAAACCACTGTATCCACTTAAATTATCTAACTTTTACTTTGCCCCATCAAAGATAAAGGATTAAAAATTTAATAAAAAGTTTGATCCTTCTGCTCAAATTTTGATGATTAATATTGAGAATGTAAATTAAAATGGCTCTTCTATTGAAAACAATCAAGAACCAGCTAAGATCAATCAAGAAGTTCAAACACTCAGCTCCCTAGATTTGACCCTTTAAGGGAGAAACGAATCTAATTTCTTATCAGATGGCGAAACCCCTGAAATTAACTTTCATGGGAGTCCCGTCGTGATAGACTTTTCAGATTCAGACTCTCGCTTTGATAATGGCAATCAATTACCTAAGGAGAGCGTAGACCCCCCGTAGTTTATCCTTTCGATGAGATTATACAAGTACAACTACGTGGTGGCAAGATTTTAACCCCTAGGCTACCTTCTCAGGACAAAGGAAAATAAGTTATTTCTGAAGATCTAATTCAAATTCTTGCTCAACAATCAACTCCACCTCTTTCAAATCCACTAGGTTCTAATGTTAATGTTCCAAGTGTTGATTATAATGTCTTAGCTCATCTTAGGAAGTTACCTGTTAAGTTGAGCATCTATGATGCCCTTATCCTTTTAAAAGAGATAAGGGAGACTCTAATTAAATAACTTCTTGACCTAGAGATTTACTTAGATCAGTTAGCTTCAACTTCTGAGGAAGAAGCTCTGTACTTCAAAGAAATCCCAGGAATTACCTTCTCTGATGAAGATTTATTCCTCAGAACTGCTAACCATAATCATCCACTTTATATCACCGTGAATGTGGGCAAGTTTAAGTTATCAAGAGTTCTCATTGATCCGAGTGCATCGGTCAATGTGATGAACATAAAGACTCTCATATACCTTAGGGTTATACTAGCAAGCTCTCTACTGACAAGTTGGTGCTTCGTAGGTTCAACGAAAGGGTGAGAAGGCTTAGGTTCAGTTACCCTTCTTCTAGAGATAAGAGAATTAAAAACTTAAGTGAAATTTTATATAGTAGATTTGGCAACATCATTTAATGTGCTCTTAGGTAGGCCCTGGATCCATGAGTATAGGATGGTTTCTTCTACCATACATCAATGCATCAAGTACATAAGAGATGGCATTGAATTTGAAATTAAGGGTGATCTGTAACTATTCTCTATTCACAAGATCAGGATCTACGAAGATGCAACATACTACATACCTAAAGGGCCCACTATTTATTCTAAGTAGAGAATAACGTCAAGGAGGAAAAGCCAAAAAATCAAGGTTCAAAAGAAATTCAAAAGTTGAAAAAGAAAAAATCAAAAAATTAAAAGAGACAAAATTCCAGTAGCGAAGATGACGCCGAGCGCGTGGTCTTTAGGCCTCCAAACAGTTTACCTCAAAGAGGTGCGAGGATGGCCTAAAGAGCACACGGTCGAGGCCGCCCTTCAATTGAAAAAAAGAAATCCCTCAATACATATCGAACTTGAATCAAGTTCTAATGAAGAATCAAGAAAAAGGGGTGCTAGAATTGTTTTTGACTATACAAAAACTAATCCTTCTCCGAAGTTTGATCTCACCTTAAAATTGAATAGTGACCAGGAGGGTACTAAATCAAAAATTTAAAGTGACGAGCATGAATTGAGTATATATGAAAAGCTTAATAGGGCAGTTGAATCCTTAACCTTAACCCCACTGTCTACTGACAGGGTCTCAGGGTTAGTGATTAAGGATGCCCCTAAGTTAGATAGAGAAGTAAAGAAAGTCTAGAAGTTTTTCCCTGGATCTTTCTCTTCAAGGAATGAAGATGATGTAATCCTTGAGGAGGCAAATTTTAATGAATTAATGGAATTACCTTTTGGCTACTTTCCTGCTGGTGTTAAAGCCCTTATCTCTAAAGGTTTTACTCCGAGTCAATGGGCTAAGGGTCAAGCTAAATACCACGAAAGTCTTTAGAATTCAAAATTTAATAAACATTGGACAAGTCGTATCAATTTTGGTACCGTTAGTTCATTTAATGATGATGAATATTATTTGATAATAACTACTTGTCCTGAATCTAAAAATGTCCCTACCGAAGTCATTGATTCATTCGATGGACTTTGTTTAGAGACTTTAGATGATTCTAATGAACTTCAGGTTCGGGATGCACCGCCTAAATTCAAAGAATAAATTAAGTTGACAGTTGATGAACTTAAAGAAATTAACCTTGGAATAGAGGATGACCCTCGCCCCACCTTCATAAGTTCTTTGTTGAGTACGGATGAGTCTAAGGATCTAATTCAACTTCTCTCTGAGTTTAAAGACTGCTTCGCTTGGACATATGATGAAATGCTAGGATTATCTACCGATGTAGCAATCCATAAACTTGGAATCTCGTATGATGCCATTCCTGTCAAGCAAGCTCCATGACATATGCGTCTGGAGATCGAACAACAAGTCATTTCTAAAGTAAAGAAGTTGGCTAAAGTTGGATTTATTTGAGAGGAATAATATCCCTCTTAGGTAGCCAGCGTAGTGCCAGTTCAAAAGAAGAACGGTCAAATTTAAGTCTGTGTTGATTATAGAGACCTGAACAAGGCATGTCCTAAGGATGAATTTCCTTTGCCAATTCCAGAACTCATGATGGACATTGCCTCCTCACATGCTATTTTCTCCTTTATGGAAGGCTTGTCTAGTTATAACAAAATTAAGATGGCCCCAGAAGATGAGAGAAACACTGCATTAAAAAGTCCTATAGGGATCTTTTATTATAAAGTAATGCCCTTTGGCCTTAAAAATTCGGGTGTAAGCTACCAGTGGGCCATGACTCATATCTTTGATGACTTAATCCAACATCAAGTTGAGTGCTATATCAATGGCTTAGTTGTCAAGAGCAGGGTGAAAGAGGTTCATCTTTATGATTTAAGAATCATCTTTGAGCGGTTATGTCGCTATGACCTTAAGATGAATCCCTTGAAGTGCATTTTTGACATCACGTTAGGGAAATTCCTAGGTTTTATAGTGAGGCACCACAGAATTGAAATTGATCCTGCAAAAATCAATGCTATCTTAAATATGCCACCTCCCAAGAGCCTTACTCAATTAAGATCTCTTTAAGACAGGCTAGCGTATATAAGAAGGTTCATTTCTAATCTTTCCAAAAGATGTCAACCATTCTATGTCCTAGCCAAAAAGGATGCCAAGTTCATTTGGGATGAGAAATATCAATATGCTTTTAAAAATAACAAACAATACCAAGCAAATCCACCAGTTTTGGCAGTCCCCATTCTTGGGAAACCTTTAATCCTTAACACTGCGGCCCTTGACAATTCTCTCAGGGCCCTCCTAGCTCAAGTCAATGACGATGGGAAAGAGAATGCTCTTTACTACCTGAGTTGGAGACTCCTTCCAATAGAAATACGGTATCCTATAATCATGAAACATTGCCTTGCATTAGTCTATACAGCACAAAAACTAAGACATTACATGCTTTCTCATCAAGTCAGTTTGATTTCCAGTGTCAACCCATTGCAATATTTTATGACCTAACCTACATTGTCAGGACGTCTGGCTCACTGGTCGATGATATTGCTTTAATTTGAAATAACTTTCATTCCCCTATGTGCTGTGAAAAGGCAAGCTGTCGCCAACTTCCTTGTGGTACACCTGCTGTTGGTGGAATCTCCTTTAAATGATGATTTACCTGAAAAATAAATCATGAGTTTTGAGAAATCTAATACTTAAACCTAGGAAATATATTTTGATGGTGCAACATCTTCTCAGCGGGGTAAAACACCTCAATCCACTATTCCTAGAAAAGTCAGAGTCGGTCTGGTTTTCATAACACCGAATAAGGGAATGATGCACTTTTCTTACCACCTATCAGAACCTTATATGAACAATGAGGCTGAGTATGAAGCTATGATAACTGGCCTGGAACTTATAATCCTGATAAAAATTAAAGAGATTAAGATCTATGGTGATTCTCAACTGGTAATCAACCAGGTTGCAGGGACCTATAAGGTTTTGAATCCTAAACTTGTAAAATACCACCAATACACAATGCACTTGCTTGAATAAATTCTTATTGTAACTATGTACAGGGTTCCTCGTGTAAGCAATTCTTTTGCGGATGCCTTAGCAAAGCTCACAAAGGATTTTGCCTGTCCAAAAGAAGACTCTATTCCTATAGAAGTGTAGGGTCATTAAGTCCTGTCTCTTATAGATTTGGAGCACCTCAATAAACAATCTCCCTAGGTCCTTTCTACCTCTTCAGTAGTCAATGAAGAAGAAGATTGGAGACAACCAATAGTCAAATACCTTCGAGAAGGTAGGCTTCCCGATGATAGGTCACTTGCCAATCAGATTAAGAAACATGCCCTATCATATACACTAGTCAATGATACATTATACCGTCGATCGTTCGATCAGATGTGGCTTCATTATTTAGACAAATGAGAAGCCTTGAAGATCATTAATGAAGTCCATTTTGGACTGTACGGTGCTCACCAATCGATTCCAAAGATGAAAATGAAAATTAAAAGACTTGGTTACTACTGGCCTACGATGATTGATGATTATATGAAAGTTGAAAAATGTTGTCATTAGTGTCAGGTTCATGGTGTGGTTTTACATCAGTCGCCTAACATGTTGCACCTCATGATAGCTTCATGGCCCTTCAAAAGTAGGGATATATATATCGTCGGGCCGATTGACCCTCCTTCTTCTAGGGGTCATCGCTTCATTTTAGCAACGACTGATTAATTTTTGAAGTGGGCAGAAGTAGTCCCACTAAGAAATGTAACATCACATCATATAATAAAATTCTTCTATGAACATTTTGTATATCGATTCGACATACCCCACAGAATCATATTCAATAATGGGTCCACTTTTAAGTCTACGAAGATTAATAACTTTGCAAGTTGCCATGGTATTGATTGGAGATACTCAACAATCTATTACCCACGTGCTAATGGATTGGTTGAGGCCTTTAATAAAATCCTAGTTCAAATCATCAAGAAGACCCTAGATGATAACAAACATCAGTGGGATGAGAGGTTAGTGGAACCTTTGTGGGCCTACTAGACCATATATCAAACCTCGACCAAATCCACACTGTTTGCACTAGTGTATGGGTTTAAGGCCATACTTCCTTTAGAAGTTCAAATTCCTTCACTCAGAACTACAATTCAAAACTAGATCACCACATAACAGAATGTACAACTTTGATTAGAAGAGCTCGAGGGTCTTGAAGAACGTTGTCTCAAAGCCTAACAAAATCTAGAACTTTATAAAGCCCGAATGGTTCAAGCTCATGATAAGTTAGTACAACCTAGAACCTTCCGAGTAGGTGACTTGGTCTTGGTTCTTTGGAGGCCTATCTTAGCTCATCAAAAGATCGATGGAAAGTTTGAACCAACCTTGGAAGGATCCTTCATAGTAGAAATAGTCTACAAAGGAGGCTCGTATCAGCTAGTGGATTATAAAGAAAAGCACCCAATGCTTCTAGTAAATGGGCGATTCTTGAAGAGATACTATGCTTGAGTAGCTCAAATTTCAAATCAATAAAATTTTCAAATTTTGAATCAATTTGATTCATTTTATTCAAGTTTTTAAATCTCAAAATCTTATTTCTCACCTCTTAAGGTTAGATGCGAGTCATCGTGCTTTCTTGCCTTAAGATTAGATCTTTTAATGGTGAAGTACACCCTTTGTGGTACCATCCTAAAATTTAAACCTCAATCTTAATCTAATATGGAGCAAGCTTCCTCCCAAGATCATCACCCACTAGTGATGGATTATGCTCTTTGTGGCACCATCCTAGTTTCAAATTACAAAATTCAAATTTGATCCTCTATAGAGCAAGTTTTCTCTATATATGATCATCTTGACTCGATCTTCTCTGTGAAGCAAGTTTCCTTCACATATGATCTATCCAGATCTGATCCTCTATGTAGAGCAAGTTTTCTCTACATATGATCATCCTGACCTGATCTTCTATGTGAAGCAAGTTACCTTCACATACGATCATTCCAGATCTATTCCTCTGCATAGAGTAAGTTTCTTTTATACATAATCATTTCAGACCATATCCTCTATATGGAGTAAGTTTCCTCCATATTTGATTGTTCTAGACCCAACCCTCTGTATAGAGCACGTTTCCTCTAACACATGATCAATCCAAATCTGATCCTCTATGGGAAGCAATGCTTCCTTCCCATAAGATCATCTAGTCTTCTTTTCCTTAAGGTTAGATGTGAGTCATCATGCTTTCTATCCTTAGGATTAGATCTTCTAGTGATGGAGTATGCATTCTATGGCACCATCCTAGATACAAAATCCAGATCCTACCTTCTGTGGGAAGTATTGCTTCCTTCCTATAAGGTCCTCCAATTTTCTCTTCCTTAAGGATAGATGTGAGCCATCATGCATTCTCTCTTTAGGATTAGATATCCTAGTAATGGATAACACCCTCTACAGCACCATTCTAGTTTTAAAATTTAAAATTCAAGCTCGATCTTCTACGGGAAGCAATGCCTCCTTCCTATGAAATCATCTAGTTTCTTCTCCTTAGGGTTAGGTGTCTTCCTTCCCTTAGGATTAGACCCTCCCCAATGATGGAGCATGCCCCTGTGGTACCATCTTATTTTCAATTTCAAGCTCAATATCTGAAGGCTAGGATCTGCCTTCCCTTAGGATTAGATTTATTAGTGGTAGATTATGCCCTTTATGGCACTACCCTAATATCAAAATTCAAACTCAATCCTCTATAGTTATGAATTCTTCCTTTCTATACGATCATTCAATCTTCTAAGGCTTGGTTTTCCTTCCCTTAGAACCCAAAACTCAGACTTGATCCCCTGAAGTTAGGAGCCCTTCCATTCTATATGATCATCTTGAAATTCCTTTTCCTTTAGGGATAAAATCTTCCTTTCCCTTAGGACCAGACCTATTAGTGGTAGAGAACACTTTCCTCTGCACTACCATAGTACTAATTTAAACCCTGATTCCTCAGGGATAAACTTTTCTATTCCTTAGGATGAAATTTCTAAACTCGACCTTTTAATTCGGTCAATGCTCATATGTGCAATAGAACTTCATTCTATTACACATATTGGGGGTCCATTTATTGACCTCATTTTTATATGAGTTGATTAGGATCCAACCAAACTCTAGTTGAATCCAGGCTATAGGATCAACTCTGATTTTAGATCAACTTAATCCAAACCCTTAAATCTATCTAGATCCTAAGATCATTTTAAACCCCATACCCTAGGACTTCTAAACTCTAAGATTCCCCTAGATTTCAAACCCTAAAATTTACCTAGACTCTAGATCAATCTAGACTTTATAATCTGTTCAGATCTTAAATCATTCCAGACTATAGTTCAATCTATACCCTAGGGTCCACCTAGACCTTAGATCTACCTAGATCTTGAAAGTTTGTTAGGGATGTTAAGCTCTTATGAACTAGCCCGATGCTAACCAAGGGGGGGGGGGGGGGGTGAATTGGTATTTTTAAGAATTTGTGAGCAAAATGATTCTAAAATAATTACAATTTTGTGAAGATGTGTAGATGTTTAACAAAAACAAAATAGTAACTACATTCACACGTTCATCAACAGAAAAGTAAAATATAGAATGTAATCAGTAAGAACACACTAGATTTTATAGTTGTTCGGTCAACTTGACCTACGACCACTCCCCGACGTCTCCCCTCTAGGTATTGCACTAATACTAAGTGACTCTCCTTCTGCTCCCACAGCAACGCAGAGAAGCCTTTACAAAACTCCTTTCCACCAACCCAGTGAGGCAGAGAACCCAGACTCCTTTAGCTTCTTCCTAAAGCAGGTAGAGAACCTTACCTCCTTTTACTTCTTTCTAAAGAAGGTAGAGAACCATGATCTTCTTATAGACGATCTTTCCATGGAGACACCAAAGGACAAGAGACAATGACCAGAGAAGACAACTCAGATCTTTGCTTGGAGCAACCTTTATGAACACCTCACAAACTCTCCCTCACAAGATCTTCTCTCTCTCCAAAGCTCTCTCCCTCTTTCTCTCAAGGCTCTCTCAGGTAAGGAAAGTGGTAAAAGATCTCAACATTATAACAAAAGAGATCTTAAATAGGATGGCTAAAACATTGCCCTAAATTTCAACTAGCCATCAAAGATCATCCAGGATGATCCTTAGATCGTCCTGTATGATCAGTGTAAATCAGACCCTTTTGGGCCTGGACGATCAGGTTCTTCTAAATGATCAGAAGATAAATCTATTCATATTATCCGGGACAATTTTGTGATTGTTCGGGATGATTAGTTTAAATCAGGAATATCATCCAGAAGACTGTTTGGGACATCCAGGAGAAAAGCTTGGACAAACTAAAGAAAATGACTTGATCATCCAGGATGATAAGTATATCATCCTGTATGATTAGTTCAAAATTGCCCAAAATTATCTTGCACATTGTTTGGGTCGTACAGCTAAACCATGCTAGATGATGTCAAAATGTCCTAATTATCCGAGATGATATTTATATTGTCCCATATGATTAGTTCAAAATCGAGAATATCATCCAGAGGATTGTTTGGGTCATCCAGGTGAAATACACTGGACGGTCAGGATTTTTAATTGATCGTCTAGGATGATCTTGCAATCGTCCAGGATGATATAATTGAATCAATCTAACCTTATTACTTTCCTTAATTACTTGACTAATTTAGGCATGATTATAATGAATCATCCAGGATGATACACATATCATACAGGTTAATCAGACAAAAAGAATTTCTGATTTGAGCATATCGTCCGATACGATAGGTGTATCATCCAGGATGATCTGCTTAATCGGACCGACTTAATATGGCTGCCCTAATTAGGGTTTTTATTTTTAATGGATCGTCCAGGATGATTTGCAAAAAAAAAATGAATAGAAACTGTAACTCACTAAAACTCTCCCCTTGAGTGTGTGCGTACAAGGTTACTTAGCTTGGGGATCCATTACATTACACTTGACTCAGGAAAGGTGAAAATGTTACATTGAACCTGAACCACATATAGACTAACTCGATCTTGAGCTGGCTTGGATTGCACTTGATCTTGCAGACCTAAAAGGTTAGGCAATCAAACAGAAACATAAATGTTTATTATCATTGAAAATATAATCCTTGAATCCATATTTGCAACAATCTCCCCTTTTTGATGATGGAAAATATTCGTTAGTAATTTCAAATTCAGTAAATAAATATTGAACATTGATAATTCAAAATACTGAATATTTGAACATTGATAACTACTCCCCCTTTTGACATCACAAAAAGGGGAAAGCATCATATAGACACATGAAGAAAAATAGTATAAAAACCAACACAAGAAAAATAACATAAAGCAAACAAACTAGTACAAAGGGGGATCCTGATCAGATGGAGGTGAAAGTTGCTAAAACAGACTGTGGATGGAGGTAAACTGTTTGCCAAACCAGGCCATGTCTTGGTCATGCTGCTGCTGTAGCTGGGCTATATAGGCATTGAATCGGTTGACATCCTTAGCATGCTGCTGCTCTTGGGCAACTACATAGGATTCAAATCATGCCTCCTACTGGTTAAACCTGTACACCATGTGATCAAGAGGTGACTCTTTACAGAGAGGAGTAAGTGCAGCAGGTATAGGTGCGGCTTCTTTCTCCTCTCCCTGAACATTCGTGTTGGGCTCTGGATGAAGTTGTATATTGTGAAGAACATGGAAGGAGTTATTGGAGTAGAAGGAAGGATTGATATAAGATGGAACTGGATATTGCAAATTGTACTTCATTTTAAGAGCATAGGTAATGATGTGTCCTAAGGCTAGATTTGGGCGTCTCCTATGGCCTGGATCCCTAATGCTAGTGAGATGTTTAATGTATCGAATGATTAGGTCAATTGCATTGAAGTCATGATGGGCCATGACGTAATAGGTAGTCATGGAAAGTAAGGGGGTAATGTGGATGCGGTCTCCAGCCTTTAGAATGATGGAGGAGCCAAGGACATGCTGGATTGTCCTAGCATCCTTAACTAGGGAAGAATAGGCATTGTCGTGGTATGGAGCATTGGTGTTTCTAAGAAATGATTGGAGATGCTCTAGTTAAAATCAAGGTCAGAGGACACAATATGGAGTTTATTGCCAGTAATTGAAAGTTAGAGAATATTGTGAAAGATTTGGGTTATTAGTTTGACAGGGCGGCGATTAACAGAAGAGCAGAGAGCGGAGTAAGAAGAGTCGATACAAATATTTGCAAAGAAGGTGAGGGAAGTATGGGCAAAAAGGTTAAGTACCGGATATGTGAAAATGTGGGGGTTGATGATTTTAGATTGGGTGATCCCCACATCAAGATAGCGTAGAAAGGCAGCCTGATCTGCTGCATCAGGAAAGCAAGGATCGACACTTTCTTGGGAGGAACTAGCACCCTGATGCCTAGATCATTTTCCACCAGCTATGAGGAAAAGATTATATGGGTGTAGAAGGAAAGTGTGGTGAAAAATTTGGCTAAGATTGGCTGTTTAAATAAAAAATGGACTTATCATCCAGGATGATAGCAGGATCATCCAAGATGATATGAGCAATAATTGCTTCCAGGATGATTGGTCAAAGAGGCAATCAGATCATCCAGGACAATCAGATATTGTCCAGGATGATTAGATACAGATGATCATCCCGAGGAGACAGGCTGGATGACTTTTGACTAAAGGTATCGTCCAGGATGATTAGGTGGATCGTCTAGGATGATATATAATAAATGAATAGGATGGGCAGAATTTGAATCGTCCAACTACTGCCACATGGATTGTCTAGGATGAAGAGGTGTATCATCTAAGACGATCACTAATAATTGGTTCAAATCAGCTGCTGGATCAAGATGGGGATGATTTGATCATATTTTCTGGGATGATGTATAGATCATCCAGGACAATGTGACCAAAAAAAATGAAAAAGGATGAAGGATTGAGAGGAATGATCAGGTATCTCAAAACAAAAAAAAATAAAATCAAACCAAAATAAAGAGAAAAAATAATAAAAGATAAGAAAACATCAACAAAAATATAGTTTTTGTTAATCGATCACCTCTAGTAAATAAGAATTTTTTCTTAATTTTCAATTCAAAAGCCAATAAGAAGAAAATCAATGACGCTGAAATATAGAAAAGTTGGAAAACTGATTTTTGTAACTCCTATCTCTGACATCTTACATGTTTAAATTCCTTTCAAATAAAAGTCTAATTCAGAAGAAATGAAATTAGATTTGAAAAGAGATCCTTTCAAGCCTCATTCCAGAGAAATATCTGATAAAATAGTATTACAAAGTAAGGAATCAGAAATCATGATTTTCAATCTCAAGCTTTTGAAGGTATTAAGTGCATAGGAATTTTTTTAAGATATTTAAAGATCTGAATGGGAAGAAAGCTTATTTATTTGTGGGCTCATTTTGTATCCCTTTTTTATTCAATTTATTTGGCGTACTTTACATATCTTTTGATTTTTTGATACACTTTGTGTAGCTTTCAAATTTTTGGCGACATTACACATCTTTTCATTCATTTTTGGCCCATTTTGTGCCTCTTTTCATTTATTTTGCAAGCTTGCTTCCTTTCATAATCTTTAAATAATCTCAGTTGTGAGATTGCCTTCCAAACATTAGAGAAGAAGAAAAAACTCATTCTTTATAATAAGGAAGAGTAATTCACAAAACAAAAATCATACTCCTTATGATAAGTGCAATCACTTGATTAAGAAAAAAACATAACAATAATTTAATGCTTTGAAAATACTATTCATATGAGATAGATTACTATAAGAAGATAAAATAGATCTTTGTTTCAAAAACTAATTTTTTAATTTTGAAAATGATTTTTATCCAAAAGGAATAATACACCATTAAAGGGGTTAGAGGAAGAGAAAAAATCATCAATATTTCTTTCCTTTAACTGTTTCAGAGGAGTCAATCACTGCTTATAGGCTTTCAAATAAAAATAAGGCAAAAACTCTCAGTTAGAAATCTAGTTTATCAGTAGTAGTGATCAGTGATCTGATTCTAAAAAAAATAAATAGTAAATCAATAAAGGAAGAAGGAAAAATGTATAAAGAGAAATAATCAAATCTAAAAAATAACAATGATAAAAGGAAAATCTACAGCGAAGAAAAAACCAGAAAGAAAACAAAACAATCAAAACACATAAAAATAAAGGAAAACTGAAAAATAGAAACTTCAGAAATCAGTGATCATCGAATTCATGCATCTATGTCAATCACACCCAATCTAAACCTTAAAATGTTGAATAGTCAAAGGCTAGTGGTTTAGTAAAGATGTTAGCTAGTTGGTTTTCAGTTGCTACATGGTGTAGCTCAATATCCCCTTTGGTAACATGGTTCCTAATGAAGTCATGCCTTATGTCAATGTGTTTGGTTCTTGAATATTGGATAGGATTCTTAGAGATGTAGATGGCACTAGTGTTATCACACAGAACTAAAATTATGCCAACAGGTAATCCAAAATCCAAGATCTATTGCTTCAACTAAAGAACTTGGGCCACAAAACTTCCTAAGGCAATATACTCAGCTTCAGCAGTGGAAAGTGCAATAGATTTTTATTTTTTACTGGACCAGGAGACTAAGGACTATCCTATGAATTGGTAAGTTCCATAAGTGCTCTTTCTATCCACCCTACACCCTACAAAATCAAAATTAGAATATCCAATAATCTCAAAAGAAGTGCTATGTCTCGGATACTAGATTCTTAAGTTTGGAGTCCCTAAGAGATATCTAAGAATTCTCTTAACTACAGTCAGGTGGGATTCCTTAGGATAAGCTTGAAATCTAGTACAAAGATAAACACTAAACATGATATTAGGTCGGCTAGCAGTCAGGTAAAGCAGTGATCCAATTATTCCTCTATACTTCTTTTGATCAACAAATTTTTTATTTGAATCCTTATCTAACTGAACGGTGGATCTCATGGGAGTGTTTATTGGCTTGGCTTTATCCATTTCATATTTCTTCAAAATATCCTTAATGTACTTTAATTGATTGATAAAAGTTCCATCATTCAATTATCTTATGCTAAACCCCAAAAAGTAAGATAATTCTTCCATCATACTTATCTCAAACTCCTTACTCATTATTTTAGAAAAATCATCACATAACTTTTGATTAGAAGATCCAAACAGTATATCATCAATATAGATCTGCATAATGAGTAAATCATCTCCTACTTTCCTTAGAAAAAGGGTGGTGTCTATGCTCTCCTTAACAAACTCTCTTTCTAGTAAAAATGTGCTAAGCCTCTCATACCAAGCTCTAGTTGCCTGTTTCAATCCATATAGGGCCTTTTTTAACTTAAAAATATGAATTAGATATTGGGAACTCTCAAAATATAGGGGTTGCTCTACGAAGATATCTTCCTTTATTACCCCATTTAAAAAGGCACTTAACATCCATTTGAAAAACTTAAATCCCTTATAACAGACAAAGGCTAGTATCACTCTAACGGCTTCCAATCTAGCTACAGGGGCAAAGGTCTCCTCAAAATCAATCCCTTTTATTTGGTTGTACCCCTTAGCCACCAATCTTGCCTTATCCCTAACCACCACACAAGAATCATTCATTTTATTCTTAAAGACCCATTTGGTTCCCACTACACTTTGATTCTTAGGTCTTTCTACTAACTCCCAAACATCATTCCTTATAAATTGATTCAATTCTGCTTGCATAGTTAAGATCCAAAATTCATTAAAAAGGGCTTGATTGATGTTGGTGAGTTCAGTCATTGAGATAAAGGCAGAATAGTTTACTTCCTTCCTAAGTCCATGCCTAATTCTAACACCTTCAGAAGGGTCTCCTAAGATCAGTTCTTTAGGATGACTCAAAGAATATCTCCAATCTCTAGGCAAATTATTATAAGGTTTTACCCTTTCCTCTAGATTTGCTTTTTCAACTCCTTGGGTAATCTCTCCCACCTCTTCTTCTTCCTCAACTCTAGACTCCTTAGGATCAGATTCATCAAACATCACATGAGTAGTCTCCTCCACCACCAAAGTTCTCTTATTAAACACCCTAAAGGATTTCCCAACACTAGAATATCCTATGAAAACTCCTTCATCAGATTTTGAGTTAAATTTTCCTAAGGATGATTTCCCATTGTTAAGGATGCAAACCTTACAGGCAAAGACATGGAGGTGAGGCAGGTTTGGGATTCTACCCTTAATGATCTCATAGGATGTCTTATTCAGTTTGGATCTAACATTCACCCTATTCAACACATAACAAGCTGTGTTCACCCCTTCTACCCAAAACTATTTTGGAAGTGAATACTCAGTAAGCATGGCTCTAGCGGCTTCGACCAAGGTCCTGTTCTTCCTTTTAGCTACCCCATTATGCTGAGGAGTCCTAGGAGCTAAAAAGATGTGGCTAATCCCTTGCTCCTCATAGAAGATTTCAAATTTCACATTTTCAAACTCCCCACTATGATCACTATGGATGGGCAAAATTCACAACCTAACTTTTTCTGAATCCAAGTGGAGAAAGATTTAAATTTATTAAATGACTCAGATTTATGTGATAAAAATCTAATCCAAGTGAACTTTGAGTAATCATCGACAATCACAAATCCATAGACTTTCCCCACTAAGCTGGAAGTGCTAATGGGTCCAAAGAGATCCATGTGAAGGACTTTTAAAGGTCTAGAGGTACTGATGTCCTTAATGGAGTGGAATAAGGATTAGACTTGCTTCCCTAATTGACAGGCATCACACAGGTGGTACATAGTAAACTTAAGCTTGGGGACACCTCTAACTAAGTCCTTTTGGGTGACTCTTCTAAGGATTTTCATACTGGCATGACATAATCTCCTATGCCACAACCAAGACTCATCAGCAGTAGTTTTTAAGCAAAATAAAGCAACACAATTAATATTATTTAAATCAAGCATGTAGATTTTGTTGATAATCTTGCCCTGTAAAATAGTGTTATTATTTAAGCTTATAATATAAGTGTTTTTCAAAAACTTGATGTTGAACCCTTTGTCATAGAGTTGACTGATGCTGAGCAGGTTATGTTTAAGTCTATCTACAAGCAAAATATTTTTCAATCAAAATGTTCTTGGAGTTTCTGATTATACTTGTACCCACCACTTTCCTGGTGGTGTTGTCTCCAAGAGTGACCTTGCCTCCAGCCCTGGCCTCCAACGAAATGAATTGATTTACATCTCCAGTCATATGTCTTGAGCATCCGCTGTCTAGGTACTACATGCTCTCATAAGATCTTGTGTGAGAGCAACCCTACAAAATCATCAAATATTAGATTTAGAAATCCAAACAAGTTTGGGTTCTTTATTATGGAAAGAAGAATGCAATGCATGTATACTATGCTGTGTATCATACAATTTGGGCCTTCACACTCAATGTGTACTACGGTGAACAGTGCAGGTGTGAGAGATATGTCCTAACATGCTTTTTATTCAACTCATCAAATTTATCAAGTAATGACATGTGATTGCTATCAAGTATAGAATGATCCTTAAGTAATACTTCATACTCTTTTTGCAAATTCAAGAGTTCCAATTTCAAACTAACATAAGTTTTCTTAAGTTTCCTATATGACAAATGAATTTTTTCTGAAACAATAAATAATTGATCGTAGGTCAGTTCATATACCTCTTCTTGATCAGACTGACCCAGATGTTCATCCACCATCAAACACAAGTTTATAGTCTCCTCTTTAGCTTCAGTCTTAGAGGAGTCAGATGTTGAATCTGCCTAGAAAGCCTTTTGAATTTGCTTCTTATCCTTCCTGAACTTGGGTTTATCCTCGCCCTTCTCCTTTCTTGGGTGAGCCTTAAGTGTAGGACAATCAGCATTTATATGTCCTGGCTTCCTGCATTCAAAGCAAATTGTATCAGAAGAACCTTTAAAATTTTTGCTAGACTTACCTTTGTTTCACTTCTGATAGTTATTATGTTTCTTCCTTAGAAAGCTTTTGAATTTCCTAGTGATTAAGGCAACATCATCACTTTCAGACCCAGAAGAATCAAAATCAATATCATTGGCCTTCAGTGCCATAGTTTTCTCCTTCTTATTCTCACCTGCATCAAGTTATCTTTGGTTCACTCCTTGCTCATAAGCAATGAGTGATCTAAGTAAGTTATCAATAGAATAAGTATTTAAATCCTTGGATTCAGTAATTACAATTATCTTGGCATCATAAGAAGAAGGCAAACATCTTAGAATTTTGTTCACTTTTTCATAGTTAGTGAGTTCTCTTCCTAAAGCATGTAGAGACGTGATAATTTGAGTAAACCTAGTATACATTTTAGATATGGACTCACTAGGTTTCACGTGAAAGAGTTCATAGTCATGAAGTAGTATGTTTAACCTAGACTATTTCACTTCAGATGTACCATCATAAGTAATGCATAATCTATCCCAAATTTTTTTACCATTTGTGCAAGTAGAGACACGCATGTAATCCTCATATTTTAAAGTATAGAAAAAGTAGTTCAAGCATTTTTCATTCAGTTATGCTACGTCACGATCATCAAATATCTATTTAGTAAAAGGAAGCTTAGTTTTAAGGCCATCAATAATTTAAAGGGTACAGAGTATCCATCCTTAACAAGCATCCACATGCGATAATCTATACATTATAAAAAAGTAGACATGCGAGTTTTCCAAAAATTAAACGGGATGTTATCAAATAAGGGTTGTCTAATAATGGAATATCCTTCTGCAGTATTTTTATTACCAAATTAGCCATGGATAAAATTCAAAAGTTTTTTAAAACTTGATTTTATGAATCCCACTCTGATACCACTTAAAAGTTTGTTAGGGATGTTAAACTTTATGAACTAGCCTGGGGCTAACCAAGAGGGGGGGGGGGGGTGAATTGGTATTTTTAAGAATTTACGAGCCAAAAATGATTTTAAAATAATTATAATTTTATGATGATGTGCAGATGTTTAACAAAAATAAAACAATAACTACAATCACACGATCATAAAAAAAAAAGTAAAGTGCATAAAGTAATTAGAAAGAACACACTAGATTTTATAGTGGTTCGGTTAACTTGACCTACATCCACTCCCCAGAGCCTCCCCTCCAAGTATTGCACTAACACTAAGTGACTCTCCTTCTGCTCCCATAGCAAGGTGGAGAAGCCTTTATAAAACTCCTTTCCACCAACCTGGTGAGGCAGAGAACCCAGACTCTTTTCGCTTCTTCCTGAAGCAGGAAGAGAACTTTACCTCCTTTTACTTCCTCCTAAAGCAGGCAGAGAACCTTGATCTTCTTGTAGATGATCCTTCTACAGAGACACCAAAGGATAAGAGATGATAACCGGAGAAGACGACTTAGATCCTTGCTTGGAGCAACCTTTGTGAACACCTCACAAACTCGCCCTCATAAGATCTTCTCTCTCTCTCTCCCAAGCTCTATCTCCCTCAAGGCTCTCTTAGGTAAGGAAAGTGGTAAAAGATCTCAACATTAGAACGAAAGAGATCTTAAATAGAAGGGCTCAAAAATTGCCCTAAATTTAAACTAGCTGTCAAAGATCATCTAGGACGATCCTTAGATCATCCTATACGATCAGTGTAAATCAGACCCTTTTGGGCCTGGATGATCAGATTCTTCTATATGATTAGAAAATAAATTTATTCATATTGTCTGAGATGATTCTACAATCATCCAGGATGATTAGTTCAAATCAGGAATATCATCCAAAAGACTGTTCAGGATGTCCAGGATAAAAGCCTGGATGATCTAAAGAAAATGACTTGATCATCCAAAATGATAATTATATCATCCTGTATGATTAGTTCAAAATTGTATAAAATTATCTTGCATATTATTCGGGTCGTATAGCTAAACCATGCTAGATGATGTCAAAATGACCTGATTATCCAGGATGATATTGATATCATCCCATATGATAAGTTCAAAATCAGGAATATCATCCAGAGGATTGTTCTGGTCATCCAGGTGAAATACACTAGACGATTAGGATTTTTAATTGATTGTCCAGGATGATATGATCGAATCAACCTGACCTTAATTATTTTCCTTAATCACTTGACTAATTTAGGCATGATTATAATGAATCATCCAGGTTGATACATTATCATCCAGGATGATCAGACAAAAAATCTAAAAATAAAAATTTGCCTAACTTAGCCTGGCGGCTGAGAATTTTTGATTTGAGCATATCGTCCGGTACGATGGGTGTATCATCCAGGATGATCTGCTTAATCAGACTGACTTAATATGGCTGCCCTATTAGGATTTCTATTTTTAATGGATCATCCAAGATGATATGAATATCATCCAAGATGATTTGAACAAAAAATGAACAGAAACTCTAACTCACTAAAACTCTTCCCTTGTGTGTGTGTGTGCAAGGTTACTTAGCTTGGGGATCCATTACATTACACTTGACTCAAGAAAGGTGAAAATTTTACATTAAACTAGAGCCACATATAGATTGAATTGATCTTGAGCTGGCTTGGACTGTACTTGATCTTGTGAACCTAAAAGGTTAGGCAATCAAACAGAAATAAAAATATTTGTTATCATCAAAAATATAATCCTTGAATCCAGATTTATAATAGATCTTAGATTTATCTAGATCCTAAATCAATCTAGGCCTAAGTCAATCCTAATCCAAATCAATCCAGACCATTGATTAATTTAAATCTCAAGCTAATCCAAACATTAATTCATTTCAAACCTCAAATTAACTCAAATCTCAAATCTACCCAGGCTTTAGATCCATCTAGGTTTTAGGATCCTCTAAGACCTTAGATCTATTTAGACCTTAGATTAACTCAAACTTTATGATCAATTAGATTCATATCAATCCTAACCTCAATCCAATCCATACCTTAATTCAATTCAAACCTCAATCAAAATCCAAACTTCAGTCAAGTTCAAAATCCAAACTCTAATTCAAACCTTGATTCTGCCTTTGATCTAGCTGATCACCCCAAATGATCATAAATGATTTGGATAATTCAATTCAATCAAAATCCAAAACCTAATTCAAACCTAGAAATTCAAACCAAAACCCAAGGCCAAAGGTCTGAGTCCTAAAACCCTTTGCCAGTGAATTTTCAAACCTTTCAAGACCCAGTCAAATGACCTCTGATTTAGAGTATGTCAGTCGCATACTGATGGGTCCTGCTCTAGAGCAAACCCTCAAAATTTGAGCTCATTCTGAGGTCTCTAATCCCAAAAATTTAATTGATTTCCAAAGGCTATAAAACCTTCAAATATTTATAGCCTATGCCACTGGATCTATCACCCAATAGATTTTAACCTTGAAGCTTTCTCTAAATCCTCCAATCAATTTCAGACGCTTGATATTAAACTACATTTTGTTGGACTCACTTTGACCCCTAGTTGACTAGAGATCAAAATGACCATAATACCGCTTAGGGGTATGAATAATCACCTTGGATCAAATGAGCTCCAAATTAAATGCAACCACTTCCAGCATGTTTCAAATGTCAAACCAAATTTGTCAAGCCCAATTCCAAAACCTGGGCTAACCTGGTTGACTAAGTCAACCAGAGTTGACCCAAATGTTTTTAATGGGCCCATTAGGCCCATTGAACCTTAATGACTATATTAGACCTTGAGCCACCCCTAGTAGTCTCAGATGGTCATTTCAAACTTGCTAGAGCTAACCCCTGACCCTGGGTCAACTTGGTTGACCAAGTCAACCTAGGTTGACCAGATCAACCCTTAAGCTCTCTTGTATTAAAATCAAATCCTAAATGTATTCAGATTTTATCCAAACTCTCTTGAATGCACCTTTGGTGATCTAAGTTAGACTGATCACCCTAGCCTAGTCAATAGTTGACTTAGTCAACTGAGCCCAGGTTCAGTCAAACTTGACCCAATTGAGTCAATTCATGGCATGTACTCAAACCTAAGCTATTCAAACCCTTTGAAATCTCAAGCTCACTTTAATAAATAATTCAGGTATATCCAAATATACTTTGAGTCAAATCACATAAGTTTAGCTTGGTCAAACTTTAATGATGTTGTTAAACTTTATATTTAATGAAATATAACCACTTGAACTTTAATCCCAATGCTTTGGAAATCTTTAAATCCATCCCATTTGATACTTGAGTATCTTTGAGCAAGCCATGAGTCACATCATGGTCATTTTGACCAAGTCAAGCCTATGTCACTTGATCAAACAACCTTAAACCCTCAAGTATTTAGTTAACTTTCAAGCTCTAATTATTAAATCCCCTTTGATTCATTCAAGCTAGCTCAATGGAGTCTCCCTATTGCCACCTCAGCTCTCCCTTAACTGTTGACTAGTCAACCTAGTCAACAAAAGAGATTAAGAGGTTTAAATGGCTTAATTACCTAGCTAGAGTTAATCCATGCCTTATCAAATCATTTTAGCTGATGTAACAGACTCCAGAAGCTTCCTAAGGCTAGTCCTAGCCCTTAGATCAGGGGCTTGTAGCTTGGATTAACCCCATGTGTTCAAAACATGCCAAAATCCCCTTTCTACATGGCATGTACCCTTATCCTTTGGATGCTCTACCCCTAACCACCCCATTGACTCTTGGCATCATCCTAAGAGCCTACTGAATAAATCCTAGCTGCCTATTCAATCCAGGAACATTTGAATAGGGTAAATCATTCAAAATGAGCATCATTCATCACCCTAACCCTGTCTTACTACTCTAGCTGTCTCAAGCCTGAAACTTTAACTCCCTTGAGCTCCCTAGCAGCTCTCCTCCACATACCATTCAAACTCCATCGTTAAAGCCTCATCGGTGGTAGCTCTCTGAAGAACTCAATCTCAATCCGTCGAAGCCTTCATCTATTAAATCCAAAGCTCATTTGATCATGGCTTCAACTGAGGATTTGTACGAGGACAAACTATAAATTTAGAGAAGTCATTTTCCCTTTAATCCAATGGTGAAATTTCTAAAAACTCTTAGCCCTAGGTCACATAGTATAAGTTTAAATAACTTTTCATTAATCATTTTTGAAGCCAAACAAAGGCCACCCCATGAATTCTATTCATATCTAGTGTTTATATTTAAAATTTCATTGCATTTTGTTAATCCGATCGAACTAAAGAGCCAAAAAACTTATTCTAGGGCTCATTTGCCACGTACCCCCAGCGTTAATTTTTTGGGTCGTTGATCACGTGATCAATGGCCTAGATCGATCCATCTCATGCATTCATACAGCTACGGGTTTGATCCTATGGTGAGATCTTCGTCCGGCTGCATCTGGACCCTCAATCTAGAATTACGGGATCAAAATCCAGTTGTCTGATCTCTCTCCATGAGATCAGACCACAGGATTTAATATGGGTCATTATTTTTTAATGCAGATGATCCGACGGCTGTTAATCCACATCTATATGGATTAGTAATACCACGGGCCCGCGGTATTGATTAGGCAATTATTGGCCGGTGGCACAATGATTGTGCCGCCAGCTGATGATTGGTCATGATTTATAGCGCCCAATGAAGGGCCCCCACCTGCCCTCCACCGTTGACAACGCTGCCGGATTGATTTAGAGGATTTAAAATTTTATTTTAAATTATTTTAAATCCAGATTTCTTTAAATAATTCTTTAAAATTCATTTTAAATCAAAAATTAACACATAATATATCAAAATGTTCAGTTTATAAACTCCTTTAATTTAAAATTAATATTAACTTAAAAATATCTGATATACTTTAAGTTATTTTAATTATTAAACATTTAATATTTCTAATTAATATTTGATTAAAAATAATTAAAAATATTTTTAAAATTTAATTAATATATCTTAAATATATTCTCTAATTTTCTTTTAGGCTTATATTAATTTAATTTTAAAAATTATATTTAATAGTAATCATATTTAATTATTAAAATATTTAAATAATTATTAATAATTTTGAATTTAAATAGAAATTATTATTATTAATATTGAGTTCTTCAAAATTCAATATATTTTAAGTCAAATTAATAATTATTTTAAAAAATTAAATTATTTTTTAATAATTATTAAATATTAAATATTTGAATTTTTTAATTAACATTTAATTGAATTTAAAATAAAAAATCTTTCAAATTTTATAAAATTGTTTTTTTTATAAATATTTTGAAATTATATTATCATTATTTTGAAATTATTCTGAATTTATTTTCAAATACATTTTGAATTATCTTAAACTTTGTTGGAATTCCCAAAATTAAGCTATTTTTTTAATAAAAAAAAATTAATTTTTAAAAATTATATGTATTAATGTTTTAGAGTTTTGAGAGAACATTTTAAATTTTAAACATAGCTTGAGTATATGAAATTGAATTCATGGGGGAGGATTAGTGAATAGTTGTTTTCCAATTATTCACTAATCAAGATCTTTTATGAGTTAATTATCTTTAAGTATGTATGTTTAGAATACACACACCACTTAGTTTTAAGGCTCTCCTAGATTTAGGGGTTTGATTGTGTTTGTGTGTATTTACATATGTGTGTCAAGGGTTAGTTAAGGCATTGATTCAAATCCATCAAACTTAGAGACATCTTAAGGATAATAATTAAGGATTTAATTAGAGGACTTAGAATAATTCCCATAATTAGGATCTATTTCTTATCAACTTGAGACTTTGAACATACAAACTTAGTTATATACTCATCCTATAGAAATTTCTCCACTGATTTTTTAGATCATTAAGTTCCTTAATTAATTTTCTTAAGATTAAACCCCTAATTAACCTTTAAAACTTCTACAAAATATAATAAATCAAGTTTAAACCCAAAAATTATGAATAATACCTTTAATTGGCCAAAATTTAATCCTTAACCAACGAAAAATAAAATCAATCATATTTGACTTCAGAATTAAGAATAATTTAATAATAATTAAGATTTAATATTTAATTAATTTAATTAATTAAAAATAATTAAAAATCCCAAAAATTTCTCAAATGCTTGATAATCCCTCCTTAGATCATTCTTGATCTTTGGTGGTGAATTCAAGAAGTTCGGAGTTCATTTGGACTCAAATTATTAAAACATTCTCTAATTAAACTAATTAAATAATTCAAATAAATTATCAAACTTTGAAAATTTATAACTAATTCAAGAAAATCCAAATTGAGCAAACTCAGAGGCATTCAAATCATATTAAGGTCTAATATTTATCAAAGATATCAAATTTTTAGAAATCATTCAAATTTTAAAATGTCAACTTTTGGTCAAATTTCAACTCAAATTCAAATCAAAACTTCAAACCTTCACAATAAAATGTAAAAAACTCCAAATCCAACATACGTGTAGTCTAACTGATCTTATTAAGGTCTAGTATTTTATAAAAATATTAACATTCTAGAAATAACTTTTAATTAAAAAGTCAATTTTTGACCCCTTAATTAAATGATTAAAATAATCCAGAAAATTCTAAATTTTGATAATTAATTTTAAATTCCAGAAAATATTAAGTTAATGTTTAAATTACTAGTCCTCCAGTAAATGTTTTAAACATTAACTTAAAATTTTTTGGAATTTAAAATCAATTATCAAATTTTAGAGTTTATCTCACCTTCCTTAGGGCTAATTTAATAGGCTCGTAGGCCTAGGTTATCCAGTGGTATCCAGTATGATTAAATGATTTGATTTGATTAAATTTTGAAAGTTAATTAAATTTTAATAAAGTTGAGTGGTTGTTAAGTTTAAGATTTGAATTTTTATTTAAGTTTGCTATCAATTAGTTCGTAACGTTGTGCCACTAGGCTCGAGGAACAAAGCCACCTGAGGACATGTAGCCCTACAGCCCGGAGTAGTCTAGTCTATAAACATGATTGATATAATTTAATTAAGAGTTTTAACTTTAGTTAAATCATTAATGATCCCTCAACTTTAAAGTTTAAACACTCCTTTGAATCAATTCATGGCATTGTGCCACCAGGCTCAATGAATAAAGCCTTCTTAGGACACATAGCCTGTTAATTGACTCGAATGCTTTAAATCAGAATTAACCAATTTTAAAAAGGAATAAAAATAGATTTTTCCCTAAAGTGCATAGATCTCCTTGACAGAATTGCACACCTCATAGGACAGGTGGTCTACAAGAACCGACAGGCGAGGAGTGCCTAACAAACGAAAAGAAGATGCATAAAAAATGCAATAAGAACTCCCGACGGTCCCGGGATTACTTCTTAAAGTGTTAGAATTTCTATGTGAGCTTAAATATTTTAAATTTAATTAAAGTAGAAATAATTTTAACGATCCCTCATGCGCCTCCGATCGGCTTCCAGGCTAAATAAAAAAACGACATATAATAAGTGCTAAAAAACTACTAAAAGCATGCAATACTAATATCTCAATCAACCCAGCAATAAAATTAATTAAATAATTGAATCAGATAAATTAATACTCAAAATGAAAGTCCATAGGTAAGTACCACGTAATTGTATAACCCAAGGTCTGTAGGAAAAGTGAAGTGATCGGGTACCACTGACAACAAACCTAGATTTCTAATCCTAAGACTCACGTGACTTTGAGAATGGGACTCTTCTCGTTCTCCACTTCTTAATCCTTTTGTGGGGCTCCTTGGATCATCATGTTTTGATATCCAAGTGAAAAGAAACTCTCCCTCGAAAGGGGTTATCTTTTCTCCTTGAATATTTTGAAAGTATCCTAACTTAAACTTCTAAATAGAGGAGGACTCTCCCCTAAGAAATGTCCTCTCCTCTTTAGAATCTAAGTAGGATATGTATATCCCATCTTAAAGCACTTAAATGTTACAACTTAAATTTAAATAAAATTATATTTAAATAGAAATGAAAATCTAGACTCAACACCTACAGGGTTATCCTAATAATCAACATTTTTATAAACATCCCAAGCAATTAATATTTTAAAATTTAAAATGCTCAAATCCACAGCCACACTTAGCCATGCTCTTTTGATTTAAAGGGGGAACTTAGCACACTTAGCACCTGTACGAAATATGTTAATTTTAAAGATTAATTTTATTTGCCCCCTTTAATTTTAAATGCCCTATATAAGCATGGCCACCTGCATAAGATTGAATTAGTATAAATCATCCCTAACCTAGGGGTAGATCTAATGCACAATCAATCACAACATAGAGTGCAGTAAGTAAATAAATAATCAATCAATTCTACTACTAGCAAATAACATATAGTAAAAGCTCAAAAAATTTGGCACATAGCAATAGAAAAGTAAAACACTAGCTTAGCATAAGACTAGATTTGGTTGTACTAGCAAGACATCTAAAGTGTGTGAAGTAGGTTGTGTGGTTTGGATATGTTCTAAGTAGGGTAATTAGTTAAAATTGTTTGATGTTGTGGTTGGTTCAAAGGCTTAAGGGAATTTTTTAATTAAAGTTTAAATATTAATGATTTAAAATTTTAGGGTATATTTTAAAGTGCTGAATGGATACCACCTTTATTTCTTACTGAGGCTGTGAAGTTTATCTCACCTTCCTTAGGGCTAATTTAATAGCCTCGTAGGCCTGGGTTACCTAGTGATACCTGATATGATTAAGTGATTTGATTTGATTAAAATTTGAAAGTTAATTAAATTTTAATTAAAGTTGATTGGTTATTAATTTTAAGATTTGAATTTTTATTTTAGTTTGCTATCAATTAGTTCGTGGCGTCGTGCCACTAGGCTCGAGGAATAAAGCCTCCTCAGGACACGTAGCCCCGCAGCCCGGAGTAGTCTAACCTATAAAATTGATTGATATAATTTGATTAAGAGTTGTAATTTTAGTTAAATCATTAATGATCTCTTAACTTTAAAGTTTAAACACTCCATTGAATCTATTCGTGGCGTTATGCCACCAAGCTCGAGGAATAAAGCCTCCTTAGGACACGTAGCCCCGTAGCCCAGAGTAGTCCAGTCTAAAAACTTCATCTTAAGAGTGGTTGTTGTGTATTAAGGGATTAGTTGAGTGATTTAAAAATTAACTTAACATTTTCTGGAATTCAAAATTAATTATCAAATTTTGGAATTTTAGGATTATTTTAATCATTTAATTAAGGGGTCAAGAATTAACTTTTTAATTAAAAGTTATTTCTCAAATGTTAATTTTTTTATAAAATACTAGATATTAATATGATCAGTTAGACTATAAGTACACTGGATTTGGATTTTTTTACATTTTATTGTGAAGGTTTGAAGTTTTGATTTAAATTTGAGTTGAAATTTGACTGAAAGTTGACTTTTTCAAATTTGATTGATTTCTAAAAATTTGATATTTTTGATAAATATTAGACCTTAATATGAGTTGAATGCCTTTGATTTTTCTTAATTTGGAGTTTTTTGAATTAGTTATAAATTTTTAAAGTTTGGCAATTTATTTAAATTATTTAATTAGTTTAATTAGAGGGTGTTTTAATAATTTGAGTCCAAATGAACTCCAAACTTCTTGAAATCAACACCAAAGATCAGGAATGATCTAAGGAGAGATTATCAAGTATTTGAGAAATTTTTGGGATTTTTAATTATTTTTAATTAATTAAATTAATTAAATATTAAATCTTAATGATTATTAAATTATTCTTAATTCTGAAGTCAATTCTAATTGATTTTATTTTTCATTGGTTAAGGATTAAATTCTAGTCAATTAGGGGTATAATTCATAATTTTTGGGTTTAAACTTGATTTATTATATTTTCTAGAAATTTTAAAGTTTAATTTGGGGTTTAATCTTAAAAAAATTAATTAAGGGACATAATGATATCAAAAATTAGTGGGGAAATTTCTATAGGCTGAGTATGTCACTAAGTTTGTATGTTCAAAGTCTCAAGTTGATAGGAAGTAGATCCTAATTATTGGAATTATTTTAAGTCCTCTAATGAAATCCTTAATTATTATCCTTAAGATGTCTCTATGTTTAATGGGTTTGAATCAATGTCTTAACTAACCCTTGACACACATATGTAAATACACACAAACACAATCAAACCTCTAAATCTAGGAGAGCTTGAAAACTGATAAAAGATAATTAACTGATAAAAGATCTTGATTAGTAAATAATTAGAAAATAACTATTCACTAATCTTCCCCCACGAATTCAATTCATATACTCAAGCTATGTTTAAAATTTAAAATGTTCTCTCAAAACTCTCAAAATTAAATACATATAATTTTAAAAAATTAAATTTTTTTGTATTAAAAAAATAGCTTAATTTTGGGAATTCCTACAAAATTTAAGATAATTCAAAATGTATTTGAAAATAAATTTAGAATAATATCAAAATAATGATAATATAATTTCAAAATAATTATAAAAAAATTATAAAATTTGAAAGATTTTTAATTTTAAATTCAATTACATATTAATTAAAAAATTCAAATATTTAATATTTAATAATTATTTAAAAGGAATTTAATATTTTAAAAAAAAATTATTAATTTTGACTTAAAATATATTGAATTTTGAAGAACTCAATATTAATAATAAGAATTTCTATTTAAATTCAAAATTATTAATAATTATTTGAATATTTTAATAATTAAATATATTTGACATAATTTAATATGGTTAGTATTAAATATAATTTTTAAAATTAAATTAATATAAGCCTAAAAGAAAATCAGAGAGTATATTTAAGATAAATTAATTAAATTTTGAAAATATTTTTGATTATTCTTAATCAAACATTAATTAGAAATATTAAATGTTTAATAATTAAATAACTTAAAGTATATCAAATATTTTTAAGTTAATATTAATTTTAAATTAAAGGAGTTTGAAAACTAAACATTTTGTTGTATTATGTATTAATTTTTGATTTAAAATGAATTTTTAAGAATTATTTAAAGATATCAGATTTTAAATCCTCTGAATCAATCCGACGGCACTGTCAACGGCGGAGGGCACGTGGCGGCCCTTGATCGGGCACTATAAATCGCGGCCAATCATCGGCTGGCGGCATAATCATTGCGCCGCTGGCCAATGATTACCTAATAATTACAATGGGCCCACGATATTACTAATCTATGTAGATGTGGATTAACGGCCGTCGGATCATCCGCGTTAAAAAATAACGACCCAGATTAAATCCTGCGGTCTGATGTACTAGAGAGAGATCAGATGGTGGGATTTTCATCCCGCGATTCTGGATTAAGGGTCCAGATGCCACCGGACAAAGATCTCACCATAGGAATAGACCTGTAGCTGGATGAACGTGCAATCAACGACCAAGAAAATGTACGTTGTACGTGGCGAATGGGCCCTAGAATGAGTTTTTTGGCTCTTTCGCTCAATCGAATTAATGAAATGTAATGAAATTTTAAATATAAACACTAAATATGAACAGAATTCATGGGGTGGCCTTTGTTTGGCTTAAAAAATGATTAATGAAAAGTTTTTTTAAACTTATGCTATGTGACTTAGGGCTAAGAGTTTTAAGAAATTGCACCATTGGATTAAAGGGAAAATGACTTCTCTAAATTTTTAGTTTGTCCTCATACAAATCCTTAGTTGAAGCTGCGATCAAATGAGCTTTGGATTGAATGGATGAAGGCTAGGATGGATTGAGCTTGAGTTCATTGGAGAGCTACCGCCGATGAGGTTTTAATAGTGGAGTTTGAATGGTATGTGGAGGAGAGATGTTAGGGAGTTAAAGTTTAGGGCTTGAGATGGCTAGAGTAGTGAGAGAGGGTTAGGGCCATGAATGATGCTCGTTTTGAATGATTTACCCTATTCAAACATTCCTGGATTGAATAGGCAGCTAGGATCTATTCAGTAGGCTCTTAGGATGATGCCAAGTGTCCATGGGATGGTTAGGGGCAAAGCATCCAAAGGAGAAGGATACATGCAATGTGGAAAGGAGATTTTGGCATGTTTTGAATACATAGGGTTAATCTAAGCCACAAGCTCCTGATCTAAGGGCTGGGATTAGCCTTAGGAAGCTTCTGGAGTCTGTTATAGTAGCTGGAATGATTTGATAAGACATGGATTAACTCTAGCTAGGTAATTAAGCCATTTAAACCTCTTGATCTTTTGTTGACTAGGTTAACTAGTCAATAGTTAAGGGAGAGCTAAGGTGGCAATAGGGAGACTCCATTGAGCTGGCTTGAATGAATCAAAGGGGATTTGATAACTTGAGCTTGAAAGTTGACTAAATACTTAAGGGTTTAAGGTTGTTTGACCAAGTGACATAGGCTTGACTAGGTCAAAATGATCATGATGTGACTCATGGTTGCTTAAAGATACTCAAGCTATCAAATGGGAAGGATTCAAAGATTTCCAAAGCATTGGGATTAAAGTTCAAGTGGTTATATATCATTAAATGTAAAGTATGACCACATCATTAAAGTTTGGCCAAGTTAAACTTATGTGATTTAACTCAAAGTAGATTTGGATATACCTAAATTATTTATCGAAGTGAGCTTGAGATTTCAAAAGCTTTGAATAGCTTAGGTTTGAGTATAGGCCATGAATTGACTCAATTGGGTCAGGTTTGACTGAACCTAGGCTCAGTTGACCAGGCCAGGGTGACCAGTCTAACTCAGATCACCAGAGGTGCATTCAAGGGAGTTTGGATAAAATCTGAATGTAAGTTTAACTTCCAATGGTTTTTACCTTTTCTTGAGTTAAATATAATAAGATGGATCCTGATGCTAAGTAACCTTGTATACACAAACTATGGGGAGAAATTTGGTGAGCTTGAGAGTCTTCTAAATTTTGAGCATATTATACATGATGATCCAAAATCATCTTGGATGATTAGGTCAAAATAGAAACCTTAATTAGGGCATCCATGTTTATTAAGTTTAGTTAACTTATCATTCTGGATGATATTTTATTATACAGGACAATCCGTACAAATTTAAAAATCAGCCACCAACCGTATTTTAGGGATTATTTTACTTTTTGAATTTTATTCTGGTCATACAGGATGATACTATATCATCCTTGAAGATTCATTATAATTTTGCCAAAAATGATTCCACGATTAGGAGACTAATTATGATTTAATTGATTAATCACATTATATAGGATGATCATTCTGATCATCCCGGATGATCCTTTGTATTTCATAGGATGATCTCCAATCTTCCCAGATAAAAACCATGATTTTCTTTTGATCGTTCAGGATATCATCCTGGACATCCCAAACATTATGCGGGATAATTTATCGATTGCCACTCAAAATGAACTGATCATCCTGGACGACTGTGAAATCATCCAGGATGAAAACCCTTATTTTCTTCTAATTGACTAGGATATCATCCTAGACGTCTCAAACATTTGTCTAGATGATTTATTATTTTCCACTCAAATTGAACTAATCATCCCAGAGGATCCTAAAATTGTCCTGTATGATACGTAGAAAGTATTTTTTCTGATCATCCAGATAATGGCAATCGTCCTGGCAAAACGGCTAACTTTGTACTAATCGTACAGGACGATCGACATGATATAGCCGGAAAGTTAAATTTTAGGGCATTTTTTAAGGCCTTGTATTTAAGCTCTTTAAACATCTCTTCAGAAATATTTTGCTAGTTTTTCCACTCCAAGAGAGCTTAGAGGAGAAGGAGAGTTTGGGAGAGAGAGAGGATCTTTTGAGGGAGAGTTTGTGAGGGGATTCCCAAAGGTTGCTCCAAGTAAGGATTCGATCATCGTCATCCTTCCTCATCCTTGGTTTCGTGGTGGCTCTAAGGAGATAATTATCAGCATCATATCTGGGTTCTCTGCCTGCTTCAGGAGGAAGTAAAAGGAGTTGGGGTTCTCTATCTGCTTCAATAGGAAGTAAAAGGAGTTGGGATTCTCTGCATACTTCAGGAGAAAGCAAAAGGATTCTGGGTTCCCTACCTGCTTCAGGAGGAAGTAAAAGGAGTCAAGGTTCTCTGCCTCATCGGTGTCGGTGGAAAGCTTTTGTAAGGGCTTCTCTACCTTATTGTGAGAGCAAAAAGAGAGTCACTATAGTGTCTAGTGCAATACCTGGAGGGGAGGCTCTGGGAGTGGACGTAGGTCAAGTTGATCGAACCACTATAAATCTGGTGTGCTCTTTTCATTTATTTTTTTTACACTTTAATTTTTGCATATTTCTGTGAACTGATCTGTGATTAAAAATATCTGATTTTGTGTATTTACTTCTTCTTAAATTGTTTGTGTTTTAAAACATTTAAAAAGATAAAAAAATTTTTCTTTTTGTGTAAGAATTTTTAAAATACCAATTCACCCTCCTTTTCGTTAGCTTTGAGACTAGTTTATAAGAGCTTAACAACCCTAATAAACTTTCAAGGTCGAGAAACCAATTGAACTATAGAATGACACACCAAGAGGGGGTGATTTGCGTTTTAAATCCTTTTTTAATTTTTGAATTAAATAAACTAAATTCATAATCTTAAATGCAAAAGCAAATAATATATATATATATATATATATATATATATATATATATATATATATATATATATATATATATATATATGTTTTTGATTTTGTAGAAAAATAAATAACTCCTTTTTCTTTCACTTTTTTGAATTTTCCAATTCAAACCAACAAAGGTAATTTTTGTGTCACAACAGCAACCAAAGACAAATCATATTGCAAAAGTAAATGTGCAAGAAAATAAAGGGCAGAAAATAAAATGTGAAAAGAAAAAAAATAAACCAAAATTTTATAGTGGTTCGATCAATTTTATAGTAGTTTTTCATTCAAGGATGTTTGGCATGCTATTAGGGATGCTAAACCTAAAAATCATATTTTGTCTACTATTTGGAAGAATGACATTTCCATCTCTTTTTCTATTCTTATTTGGAGAATTTTCAATAATTACATACCTGTTGATACTATTCATAGCAAGAAGGGTTTTTGTATTGTTTCTAAATGCCAGTGCTGTTATCACATGGAAACTTTGAATCACATTTTTGCTAATGGGTCTATTGCTCTAAAAGTTTGGATTTATTTTGATAATGGCTTTAATACCCTTTTCTGTAAAGATTACAACAATATTAAAATTATTTTTAAAGATTGGTTTATTTCTCCGAAGAACCATATCCATAACATTTTACCTATTATCATTTGTTGGTTTTTGTGGAAGAGTAGGAATGAGTCGAATCATGAGAACATACATATGAATGCTAATAGCATTATCATCAAGATTAAAGATACAACAATAACAACAATACAACAACAATAACAAGCCTTTGTCCCACTACGTGGGGTCGGCAACATGAATCCTTTTTCTCCATTGTGTCCGGTTCAAAGTCAAATTCTCGTTTAAATCTAATAGAGAAAGATCATTTCTAATATTTTCTAACCAAGTCTTTTTAGGTCTACCTCTACCTTTCTTAACATAAGTCAAATCTAATACCTCTACTTTCCTAACTGGGTCATCGGAAGGCCGCCGTTTTATGTGACCAAACCATCTAAGGCGACTCTCTCTAATCTTATCCTCCACTGGAGCTACTCCAACCTTTTCACGTATATGCTCATTTCGTATCCTATCTCTAAGAGTAAATCCACTCATCCACCTAAGCATCCTCATCTCCGCAACACATAACTTAGTATTATGCTTCTCTTTTAATGGCCAACATTCTGCACCATAAAGCATTGCAGGTCTCACCACCATCTTATAGAATTTTCCCTTAAGTTTAAGGGGGACTTTTCTATCACACAACAAGCCCGATGCATTCCTCCACTTCAACCATCCAACTTGAATTCTACTGATAACATCCGCATCTATTTCACCATCACTCTGAACAATAGATCCAAGATATCTAAAACGTGTACTCTTATTAATGAGTTGATCGCCCAAAGTCACAATCCCCTCACTAGGTCTATTACTGCTAAAATTACACTCCATATATTCAGTTTTAGATCTACTCAAGCGAAAACCTTTAGACTCTAAGGTTGATCTCCAGACTTCAAGTTTACCTTCAACTCCCTCTTTAGTCTTAATCAAGGTTAAAGATAATATTAAATAATTATATTTGGCAAACTTGATTAATAGTACCTCTTTACCGGTTGCCATCCTCATGCTCAGCTTTTTGGTATCAATTTTATATATACTGCTAACTTTTGTAAAGATACTATTGTTAAATGGATTAAGCCTCTTATAGGTTTTTTCAAACTTAATGTGGATCGATCTTTTAACTCGGTCAAAGATGGCTGTGGTGGGTTGATTCATGATCATAATGGCCAGGTTTTCGTTGCTTTTGCTGGCCCGTTGATTTCCAGTAATGCCATATTGGCGGAGCTTCATTCTTTAAGTTATGGCGTGCAATTATGTTACTCTTTAGGGATCGTTAATCTTTGGATTGAAGTGGATGCTATGGTGGTTATGCATTATATTATTGGCAAAGTTAATGTTAAACCCTCTTATTTTTATTCCATAAGAGCTATTAAACAATGCCTTGCGGGTATCAATTTATTTATCACTCGCATCTATAGAGAAGCCAATTCTGCTACTGATTTTTTAGCTAATTTTGGTTGCAATCTGCTGGATTTTAGGAAGTTTATGGGATATAATCTTCCTATCAATATTGTTGGCATATCTCAGTTGGATCATTTGGGCTTACCATATGTTAGAAGTAGATAAGAGCTTCTTTAGTTTTTTCTCCGGTTGCTTTGTCAGTTTTTGGATTTTTGGTTCTAATTGGGTTTTTAGGAGATCTTGTGTGGTTCACTCTAAGAAGGATCATTTTATTTTTTAGTAGATTAAAACTTATCATAATTTTGCTGGAAGGCTTTTTGGTATTATGGTTATTGTCATGTTTATTAATCTGGATCATTTCTTACTTGTTTTTGCTGCTTTGTCTGGTTGGAGTTTTTAGTTGGATACCTGGTTATTAAGTGGGTGGAATAACTGCAGTGACTTCATTCTTTCCAGCACTATGCATTTCTTCTCGGATTCATATCTTGGCTGGGTTTACATTCGATAGGTCTGTTGGACCTGGCACATTGCATTCTTAAGTGGTTGCTTATATGGTTTTGCCTTTGCATTTTTGTTGTCTATATGTTTAATGCTTGGAATGTGACTGCCTCTATGCACATATTACCCGAACACTATCAAAACTGTTACAGCTTTAATTTTTTCATTTTGTCTAATGCGGTTACTTTGAAAGGGAGTAAAAAGGAGTTCTTCATTGATTATGTTAATATCATCATGATCCTTATTAATTGTGGTTTGAATTGGTTTCATATGTTATCCAATTACAATATTCCTGTGATCTTTTTTTGTTGATATTATGGATTGCCATTTGCAGTTATCGTATTATGCAGGTGCAGTGGAACAAGGCTTTTGTGGATGTTTTTCCAAATTTTTATAGGAAGAGGGCGTTGATCTTTGATTATTTTTGCTTCCTTTTTTAGGTGTTGCCTTCTAGCAACCCTAGATTGTTACTAGGCCATTTTGTATATCTTAGTAGTGGGGACCATCGGCTTGTAGGATTTATTTTGTTTTTTATTGTAGCTCTTCTGAGCATTAGTGAGCTGAAGATCCCCCTTTAGAACCTTGTAACCCCTTTTTTTTATTAATGCGTAGGCCCCTCTGTGGCACCCCCCCTAAAAAAAAAACCTATGTCCACACCCCAAAGTCCTCCTCTTTGGGTATTTTACTAAATTCTTAGTAACTCATGTTGTTGAGTTTGGAAAAAGGGGTTTTCTTTGCATTAGAAAGATGCAAAAATAAATTAGAATTACTTTTCTTTGGGAAAATTAAATTTCTAGAATTTTAATTTTGAAATCGAACACATCATTAGAAATGATGTGCCTTGGGAGGAAAAAATATCATTCCCTAATGGTTCAGATTACAAAATTGCAAGTTCCTCTTTATTATCGTAATCAAATTCATGGAAGAACTACATATGATCTCAAAGGGTCAAAATGATGTTCAATCGAGTATTTGGTTATGATAATTTGGATGAAAATTTTTAATTTCATAATCAAAGTCATGATAATAAGATGATATATCTTCCCAGAGAAAGAGGGTATTATTTACTATCAATTATTTGAATATACGATAATAATCATTATTGATTTTAATTTTCCCAAAGAAAATTAATTGAATTTTTGAAAGTCAATTTGGGTTCTTTAAATCTCCTGAGTGCAAGCCCTTGTAGTCAATTACATCATAGGAAATCTAAGTTTTGTAAGAAAACTCTCATTTAAAATAATGGTAATTTTTTTTTTTGAATTCTTGAAGGGTGATATCAAAAGAGTGAGGATAGGAATTTTCAATCAGGATTGGATAAACTTTTAGCACTTACTTTTGGAGGCCAAAGGATGAAAGGTAGGAGGTGTTCTGAAATTGTGAAACATTTCACAAACACCCCTGTCTATCCTATGTGTTGGGCTTTAAATTTTTATTTAAAGAGAGATTTAGATTCAAGTTGACAATTCATTAAAAAGTAGGATAATATTCCCAAAAGATCGAGGACTTATGATTTTGAATCTGCCCTATATCTTAAATCTAAATTTGGCACTGCATAATAGTAGCCTAAACCTAGCTAATGTAGTATAAATTTAGACTTACCCTGGATTAGATAGGGGAGCTAGCTAACCACCTAGGCATTTTAAATCCATGTGTTTGATCTTTAATGAAAGATAGGCAAAACTGTTGATTAAGTTTTTGAGAAGTGGGCTGACATCTATAGAAAATCCTTAGTGGAGCCTTGACGTAGGGTGATTGATGCTTCAAATAAAATACAATTAAAATTTTGACTCTTTTTAAATTTATTTCTAATGCAATGTATGCTGATTGACCTTTGAATGCATATAATAAATATGAAGTATTTTAAAAATGAGGCTTAAAAAATAATTTTATCCTAGAGATTGCACAACATCCCCTTGATAGAACTGCACCCTGATAGGCCAGGTGGTCTACTAGAAGCCACAGGCGGAGAGGTGCCTAATAATAAAAAAAGTAATTAATATGTATGCATGTGAACTCTCGGTGGTCCCAAGCTTACTTCTTAAGTTGTTAGAGTTTCTATGTGAGCCTAAAAGTTTTATTTAATTTTAAATATAAAAAATTTTAATCATACCCTCATAAGCCTCCGAACATATCCAGGCTAAATGAAAATATGGTATGCAAGAAAAAAGACTAGAAAAGCAGGTAATTTCTAAACACAATCAATGTAAACAATCAATCAAATTAATCAATTAAATATAATAAAAGTCTATATGACAACTGCCACTCAATTTACAACCCAAGGTCTACAAAAATTAAAAGTTACCTAGTACCACTGATATAACCCAGATTCTAGACCTAAAATGATGCAAGTGACTTTGAGTGGGATATCTATCTGTCTTCACTTCTTTGGCTTCTCCCCTTCTGCGAGCTCCTTTTATTCGTCGGGTCTAGATATCCAAATTAAAAGAAACTCCTCCCCGAAGGGGTGTTTCTTTTCTCTTTGGATATTACATGGATCCCAAATGGAAGGGAACTCTCCCTTAAGGGATGTTCCCTCCTCATTGGATTAAAAGTTAGATATAATTGATCTTGCAACTCAAAGATTCACTTTCACAACACAACTTGATTAAATTACATTGTAGGAAATTAAAGAAAATTTTTAAGTGACCTACATGGTTATCCTAAGAAATTAAATAAAATAATTTACATCACAAACAGTTATATATTTATATTAAATGAATCACAGCCATGCTTGGTAATGCTCTTTTAATTTTAAGGGGGCTTAGAATTTTTGCACATGCTAAAAATTTATCAGTTTAAAACTTTTAATTTTGCCCCCTTTAATTTAGCCCTACAAGAACATGGCTACCTGCAAAAATCTCTATGAGCATCCAGATCGTTCCTAAGTTAGGGGTAATCTAATGCCCATTACATCAATTCATAGATTACATAATTAAATAAATAATCACATCAATCAAATATAATAACCAGCATGCACTGAAAATTATAGAAAACTCAACACATAACAAAAGAAAAGTAAAATACTTACCTAGCCTAAAACTTAAGTTGGTTATCATAACAAACCATCTAAAGTGTGTGGGATAGGCCGTGTGGTTTGGATATGTCCTATATTGGGTACTTCATCAAAGTTGTTTAGTGTTTTAATTTATTGAAAGGCTTAAGGAATTTTAGTTTAAGTTTAAGTATTAGTGTATTAATATTAATTTTAAAGTGTTAATCAATTACTACCTTTGTTTACACTAAGGCCGTCAATTTTATTTCACCTTTCTTAGGGCTAATTTAATAACCTCATAGGCCCAAGTTACCTAGTAATAATGAGTAGGAATTAATTGATTTAATTGGTTGAAGATTAAAAGTTGATAGATTTTAATTAGATGGATTGATTATTGATTTGAATGATTAAGATTAATATTTTTTGGAATTTAAACCAATTGTTGAATTTTTTAGAATATTCTAAATTATTTAAGTGCATTAATTTGGGGTCAAAATTTGGCTATTTAAATTAAAGTGAATTCTAAGATTTAAGTATTTTATCTTAATAATAAACCCTAAGATGTAAAATTAAACACCAAGTTTGCTTAATTTGGATTTTTTTTATTAAGTTATGAATTTTTAAAATTTTGACCAATTTTTGAACTACAATTAACTAAAAAGTTGACTTTTTTACTTTGACTTATTTCTCGTGGTTTAACATTTTTTAGAAAACACTAAACCTTAAATGGAGTCTAATGGCTTTAAGTTTGGTTAATTAAAAATTTTCTAGATTTAATTATGAATTTTCAAAGTTTGAATAATTAATTTAGTTAGTTAAATTCTTTAATTAAAAAGTTTTTAATGATTTTGATACAAATTGATCTTGAACTTCTTGATATCACTCCCAAGGGTCAGGAATGACCCAAGGGAGTGTTTTCAAATGTTTGATAATTTTTTGGAATTTTAAATATTTTTAATTAATTAAACTAACAAATTTTAGATTTTTCTTTAAAATTAAATTAAGCCTAAATCAGAAGTCTAATCAAAGAGCTTTTAATTTTCTTAGGTTAAGTGTTAAATTTTAAACAATTTGATGTACTTATAATTTTTAGATTTAATTTGGATTAATTATGAATTAATTAAATTTCTAGGTTAATTTTAAGAGTTAATCTTGGGTTGCCTAAATGGTGGACCAAATGAACTCCATCTCTAGTGAAACTTGGGCCATGAGTTCACCTAATCTCAAGGCCCAAGCCCACTAAATATGGGCCCATGAGGGATCTTCTAAGGTGGTTAACCAAACCACCTAAGGTGACCACTTGGTTACCTTCAAGGATTTAAAATGGGTTATCTACATCAGGGATTGGGGATGTAAATAGGGTTATCTAATCCTTACACTATGCATAACTATCACACCAAAGCACAAACCCTAATTCTCATTGGAAAGGTAATTAAATTACTTTGAACTTAAGGGTTAATTAATAACCCTTGAATTCAAATTACCTAAATAATGCCCTTAATCAAGTTAAACAGAGGGGAAAAATTTTGGACATGTCAGAGACATGCCCAAAATTGATTCCCCAAAATCTCAATCCATGGTGAGTTCGTTTAATGATATAATTGCATAAATACCCTTAGAGCTATAGCTATAATAACTTAAGTTTCATGCATGGTTATGGATTAAGATTATTGGTGTTTTGAAGGTCTCATCAAGACCTTTTCAATGAGCCTAAGAACACCTAAATTTGTTAAGTGGATGAGGAGATATCATTTTTTGAAGTTTCCTATTATATCTAGAATTATTAAATCCAGAATTACACAATCATTCGGTGCTTTCCATGTGGGTGCCACCTGATTGGTCAGCCAATCATTTCAGCTAACTGTGTAAATACATGATTGACCATAGCAGTCCAATCCATAAACTTATAATCATGATTTAAAGTAGAATGAGACCGTAGGATTTAACCGGAGCCATTGATTATAATTAATGACTCTAATTATGTCTTCAACCTCTCACTCATCTCTATTGTTGTGAAGCTTCTCCGGCATGATCCAAGAGATCCCACTGGTGAACTTACATGATACTTTATAGGAAGGATCAAGACAACACAAACCATCAATCCGGTGGTTAGATCCCGATGGTTTAATGATTTGCTTCACACTTAACCGACACTAGCTAACTATAAGCTTAGGATTAAGGTTTCACCTTATAGAAAGCCCAAATTAATAGGATTTTCTATCAAAAGCTTTAGAGGAAGAGGATGAGCACTTTTACTTCCAACGTCATGGCCAGAGGATCCCAAGAAGTAGGACTTCGAGTAGAGCATAGAGAGACTTCACCAGAACTTGATCAAATTAATGACTGGAGAAGGCTAGAAGCTAGGGGAGAATAGGAATACTGAGGGAACTCAAAGTAGGATTTCAAAAAGTAAGAAGTGAATGGCATTGAAGGGATTGGAATGCCCTATTCAAGCTACGATCAAAGCTTTGGATGGCTGGGATTGATAGGGCAAGCTGTTAGATGCTTGCCAACTAGAAGAGGTAGCTTATTTGAGCCTCATGAGCTTGACGCTAGTGAGCTCAGGCTCTAGAAGGCTTTTGGATGAGGCCTGAGATGGAGGGGACCATCAGACCTTTGTTCTTATTCATTTTGGCCACTAGTAGCCACAAATTAGGTCAGGGTGAGGTGGAAAGCTCGCTGAAGGTCTGGTGTGCTGAGCTATGGAGTTAATTGGGCATGGTGAAGCCCAATTCATGGAAATGGCTTGGTTTGACCAAAACTTATACAGTTTGGGACAACTTAGGTGCAGCTTGGGTTAATTTAGGGGCTGGATTTGACATTGAAGGTGTGCTGAGTCAAGGGCTACCGAATGTAAGTGGCAATTGGGTTTGATTTGGTTTGGGGTGAGGATTGGGTCAAGTTAAATTGGTTTTGACCAATTTAAGCTAGCCTAGGTCCTAACCTGAGTTGACCCAAGGGCTGGGTTAACTAGGGTAGGTGTATTGGGCCATGGGGGACCCAATGTAACCATTGGTTTAATCTGGTTTGGCTCAAAGATAGATTTGCCCCAAGGAGGACCTCCTTTGGATACTTGGGTCAAGCCATATGGATACCCCAAGTGGGCCTAAGGCTTGGGACTTTAAGAGGACACCCCTAGGGGTCCAATGGGTCATTACATGAGTTTAAATGGGTTTGAGAATGACTTGGTCAAAGGGTTTGAAATGGATTAAAGTTTATGTGTGGCTTGGTAAAACTTGGTTGACTTTGTCAACTAAATTAATATAGGGTCAAGAGTTGAGTCCATTGTGTTTGGGTTGATGACACAAACTCAATGGAGGTGGTTTCAAATGATAGGAAAGCTTTTTGGATTGAAATATATGTTTGAAAGCTTAGAGGGCACTTTAGTCAACCATAGTTGACTTGGTCAACTAGGTTAAACCAAAGCTTGGGTTTAAGTCCAATGTTTTTCCAATGATGTTTAGAATACAATAGAAGAGGTTTTAAGGTCTAATTTGATTGAGTCATATTGAGGTTTGGTGGAAAGTCTAAATTTTCCCTTAAAGGGCATTTTGCTCATTTTCATACAGTTCAATGTTTGACATGTCCTAAGAAAGGCTATGGATATAGTCAAAGGTACTGGGGAAGGTCATAGGGTCAAATTCCTGAAAGTGGTAAGTCTAATGACATAGGCTTTAAATATTTGAAGGTTTTATAGCCTTTGGAAATCAATTCAGTTTCTAGGGTTAGAAGTTTCAGATTGAGCTCAAATTTGTAGGGTTAACCCTAGGGACATATCTAATAAATATGCAATAGACAGATCATGAATAAGAGGACATTTAACCTAGAAAGGGTTTCAAGACTTGGGCCTTTAACTCTTGATTTTGGGCTAGAAATTTGGTTTTGATCTGGGCTTTAGGATTGAATGATTAATTTTAAATTATACACATCAATCAAAATTAAATGAATGATTGAGATTGATTGGATATGGTCTAAAGTTTTTTTAGAGGTTCATTGATGGCTGGATCAAAGGGTGATTGATAACTTGATTGAGGTCTGGGGTGGAAATTGAATTGGAGATTAATTGGAGGCTGGATTGATGTTTTATTAGAGGTTAAATGGGTCCTAATGACCTTATACAAAGATGAGGTCAACAACTCTCCATCAAACCCTTTGGCTAGGAAGAGAAGCCCTTACAAAATAAATTCCACCTCCTCAGTGTTGTTGAGAACTAGAATCACTTTCACCATCCTTCTGAAGCAGAGTAGCAAAAATTACTTTTACCCTCTTGGTGAGGTGGAGTAGCGAATTCACTTTCACCCTCCTAGTGAGGCAAAGTATCCCAAATAACTTTCACCCCTTGGTAAGGTGGAGTAGTTCAAATCACTTTCACTTTCTCCGGTGCAATAGAGTAGTCGATGACCCTTTGATACCAAAGGCTTCTTCAGGGAGCTTCCCTAAAGATGAACATTAATACATGGAGGAACTCAGGTGTAAGTTGGCAAGAGTAATCATGTGAAACTTCCTCTCACACTCCCTTAAACCCACAAGGATCTTCTCCCTCTCTCACAACATCACCCTTTCTATCCCTTTCTCAAAACCCTCTCGTTAAACTCTCACTTATAAAAGATTCAACCCTTAGACTGCCAAAGACTTTTATAAAGATTGTTAAGGGAGTTTAAGTAGTGGCTTCAAAACCCTATTGATTTAATTATGTAGACTATATATATACAATAAGATATCAGGATCATACAGTATGATTAGGTGAACACCATGGAAGATTATCTAATATGACTATAAATCATATTGTATGATTAGTTCAAATTAAACATCAAATTGTATTAGGCAAACTAAGGTTTATCCATAGAGGGTTTAGGTGATTCATATTATATAATATAATGATCATCCAATATGATCATAAAATAATTCAGATTTGATTTATTTTGTTAATTACCTAACTAAAATTAGAAAATAATTCAAAAGATCATACAGTATGAATGGCTTCATATAGTCAAATAGTTCAAAGTTCAAAATTCAAATTACAGATTTTAGGTAAGTTAGATTCGACGATGGGGTGTTTAGTTATAACTGATTGTCTAGTATTATGTGCCGGTCAAATAATATGATTAGTTATGATTCAAATTTATCTTTTTATTTAAATTAAATATTTTAATTAACTTTTATTTAAATTGGTCATACAATATGATGTGAATCGTATAGTACGATTAACAAAAAAATAAAATATTTATTTTTCACTCACCCTATGTGTGCATGATTGCTAAGCTAACATGCACCTTTTTATATAATTGATTCAAGAAAGAATAAAATTATAGACTCCTTCAACCAAGCCTAACATATACAACCTATTCTTGAGTTTTGATTCTATGATAATCTTGTGTATGTTGAACCTGAAATGTTAGTGGTGCACACAGAAAAATATGTAATATATAGAGCATCAGAAATTACAAAAATTCAATAATATTTATAATCATCAAAGCATAAGGATGGGCTCAAAGATTCTAATAGAAAGAAGGAAGGATATGCTTTTATTAGACCCTAGGGGTTTCCTGACTTACTTCTTGATTGATTATCATGCTAAGTTATTAAGACTAAATTTTATTATTTAATTATGAGTAGAAGATTTTTTATTCATAAGAGTCTAAGTGAAATCCACACAAAAATCACATGCAGAAATAAACCTAAAAATAGTAGAAGTTTGGTGCACATGAAATGTAAAAACACCAAAGTAATAAGTAATTGAATAAAAGTAATGTTCGATGTGGCAAGTATGAAACATTGTGGCAACCCAAGAGAGGGGGGGGGGGGGGGGGGGGGGGGGGGGGAGGGGGGTGAATTGGGTTATATATAAAAGGAACGGTAATTTCAAAAATAATTTAGTTTTATCTTATAAAAAAATTAGTAATGTGAGTGAGACATTTGTACAACAAAATAAATAGTAAGAGAGAGTGCACAAGAGAAAAGAACACACAAGGATTTTTATATAGTTCATCCCACACTAGCCTACCTCCATGCCTAGTCCAACCCCAGACTAGGATTCAACTAAAACTAAATAGGTTACAAAACTAGTATCTTCCTAACACCAGGAAGAGACTATCTCACATGATAGTGAGAAAGTCACAAAAAGATTTTTAATAAAAAATAAAGAAAATAAAGTTAGGAAACAGCTTGATACAATGTAGCTCTCTCAAGAAATATATATATATATATATATATATATATATATATATATATATATATAGCTCTCAAAATTCCCACACCAAATAAAGATTAATCATCGATAAACAAATGTGTTTGATCTATATTTTTTATGTATATTACAGTAAAAATGTGATATGAAGATATTTCTATATGATTTTGCAAAGTCAAACCACAAGAAAATAAGGTATAATGCAATTTTCAAAAGATTAGCTAGTTTAAGCAAAGATGTGATATGAAATATTTTGATTTTGCTTCTTACGAAACAAAAAATGAATGATAATTGTATGAAATAACATGATGAAAATATTATTTTCAATCACAATAATTAAAGAACCAAAATTTTCACAAGTCAAACAAAAATAAGGTGACAAATAGGGTGTAGACTAGGTAGCCTAATTTTCACCAAATCATCCACCAAAAGAGAATCTTTTTGGTTTTTGTAAAATATGAAAAAAATATTATTTTAAACACTAATACAATGAGAATGCTACAAAAATAAAATCATACAAAAATTTTTAATGTAAAGGTACTAAAGTGATGGAAACTATTGGTAAAAATTAAAACTAGTTAACAACACAACTTGTGATTATGCAAAATATGTTTGTATTTTTGTATGAGATAAATATATGAGATGAGAGATAAAAAAAAAACCAAATGAAATATAAATTTATTTCAGAAGTTGATCCAATGTGAAGAAAATTTTATGCAAGATTGCCAAAGATCTTAAATCCCCAAAGAAAAATAAAAGAAATAAAGTATATGACCCGTAGGTTACTGGAGATCCTCGAGGGGAAGAATTAGCTAGCATTTGGTGTTCTCCAAGAGAAGATGAAAGTAATTTTCCAAGAGGAGGAGAGAGCATGAAAATGTTTTAGCCACAATCAAGTAATAGGGTTGAAATAAAATTGCTTTAATCTAATACATTCAAAAGAATTGGAGGGAAAATTAATTAGGAAATAATTCAAATTGACGGCCTTGACTTTATCAAATTAAATCATGTTTTAATTTGAATTAAATAGAGGATCAAGTGGCCCCCATAGAATTTTAGCAAAGCAAGATTCATAGGAGCAAATTTGGCTAAGGCCTGAATCAAGGGAGAGAAATATTAATTAGGCAATAGGAAGTGATCTCAAGGATTAATAAGGTGAAAACTAGATCAATTTATTGAATACAAAATTACACTTACAGGAGAAAAGAGATAAGGGTTAACCACATGCATTAGGAGGTTTTCTAATCCACTTCCTCCATGATAAATTTGGCCAAGCCAAGGTGAGAAGAAAGGGTAGCTAGGTGAATATACAAGGAGAGAAACTTATTAATTAAACTCTTGAAGTTTAATTAATTAAATTAATAAAATAATTATCATTAAATAAGTGCAAATACATTGGCTTATGAATGAAATGAAGTGAGCGTATAATATAACATAACTAATGAGTTATATATGGAAAGTTTACTTTTTTTAAAAGAAAAATAGCAAGGAATGATTTTTGAATTGTACATCATGAAGCATGCTAAAGTATTAATATTTAAGTGTCATGAAGTTACACATCAATCATAAAATTACCATAGTAAAATGTAAAGCATAGAGTGAGCAATCAAGCATATATTTTCATGAATGAAGCTAGTTTCAAATCATGGTAAAAATGAAGTTACTAATACATGGTAATGTGAATGGAATATGTATGAATTCCTTTTATTTGTGAGAATATTTGTTGTGATTAAGTCACTGTAAGTATTTACATAGATATTAAGACCACAAACCCCATCTTCACACTAGCTTTAGAATATTCTTTCATGATTTAGCTCAATCACTTGTGAAGACCTGCAACATTGAAATAAAGATATTAGATACATCAAACATGTGTTTCTTATCATTAAAATCTAATGGGCTTACTCCAAGGCTCATGGGCTACTAGAAAGTGCCACTAAATACAAATTAGGGTCTATAGAAAGTAATGGTGGCTAGGCTCCACTGACAATAACTTGGATTTCTCAAAATGTAAATAACATAGTTCTTATACCATTAAAAATGATTTATTTATTAGTCTTTGAGTCTCTTTCCATCGATTAACATCTAGAAAGGCTTCCAAAAGAAAGATATCTTCAACCATTAGTTGCATCAATTCAACCCAACACTATAATAGAGTAAGCATAGCAATGCCAAGGCATTAGTTCATCTCATAATGTTACGACGCCTCCATTTCAATCATCATAATGCTTGAGGTTAATTTTTACACATATTATAAATAGTTTTTAGTACTTTTTTTAGGAGTTCTATCATTTTGTAATAAAGTCCTATAATTTTTAGTGTAGTTCCTTAGTGTCTCCTTAGAGTAAAGTTTAAGGGAGGCTAGGGAAGTGCTAGATACTTTCATTAAAGATCTTAGCATGCATTATGTAAGAAATCCTACTATTGGAGGAGGAAGGAGTGTGGAGGAATTCATTTGTATTATCTTGGTCATATTTTTGTAATTGTTTCTCTAGTATCTTTTCTTCTATGAGTAAAATAAAGATGTAGACTCTTGCACCATGAATGAAATAATGGATATTTTCATTATCTCTCAATCTTACTTTAATACATATAATGGCAATATGTGTAGTTAATATCTAGTGTTATATATTACATCATCAGAGGATTATAAGAATAAATAGAAGTATTAAAATGGAATGTTAGCATACCTAGACATAGGATGTATTAAATTTCTAGGTTCTATGAAGAAATTATAATATTAGGAAGCCCACTAACCTCTCTTTTCGCCCTTACATGCTTGATAGTGATCTAAGGATGCATATGCTCTAATCCACATAAATATTTAAGAATCTCACCAGGAAAATAATATTATTTATAAGCATTAATATAAAACATATTTTATATATTATTAACTCATCATTTGTTGCAAAAAAAACTCAAATCTTTAATCTTCAGTTAGTATGATAAACCCTATATCTGAAGTAGATAATACTAGTTTTATTGTAATCTAGCAGAACACTTCCTCATGGGATTGATATTCACACAATCATTTGATTACTTGATTGATGCATATTCTAACATATCTATGAGGAATTTTATATCAAATAAAACCTAAGAATTAATTGAACCTAAGATACATTTTATGTCATATAAGAAATTTACTATTCAGGAGCCCGAATAACTCTCATCACCATCCCTCCGAGCTAATGTAGACCATGAGAAGTAGTAGGGATGGGTCAAGGGAGTCCATTAGGAAGTTACGAAGTGTACTGGAACATTAAGAGGGCAAAGGTTGGAAGTGGGTGTTAAGATTCAATTAAAATGGCTTAAGAAAGGCTTGGGTAAGCTTATTTGGCATGATTAAAGTTAGGCCATATGACTATCTTACTAGGAAAGTCTTCATAGAGGCTAAGAGAGTTTAATGGAATTTATTATAAACACTAAAAAATGAAAATTTAAAGAAATATGGATTTTGGCCACTTTGGGTCCTGTTTAGGTAAGCCTAATGCCTGATCTAGGTCAAACTATGGGCTGCCAAAGTTATTGTAGGGTGCTTGGATGTACCTTTGTTATTGGCATAGGATTTGGCCTAAGGGTTACGTTGGGTTGGATTTAATTATCTGAATGCATTGGCTTATTGGATTGGGTGAAGGTGGTAACCTATGGTTGATCAACCATGGTCAATCATGTTCAACCAAGGTCAACCATGGGTGCCAAAGGGCCTAGGTAAGTTTAAAGAAGTGATTGAATGCATTGGACATTTTATTAGATTAATTTGATTGGGTTTGACCATGAGATGAAGGTTTAAGGGAAAAAAAGAGTTTTATAGTTGACTCAGTGAACCATGGTCCGCCATGGGTGCCAAGAAACTTAGGAAGGTTAAAGGAGTTATTTCCATGGATTAGGGGGCCATTCCAAGCCTTGGGTAATATTAAATCATAAAATGTACATGTATGGGTCAAATGACCATACATGGGAGATTTGGTCTACCATGGGGTCCAATGAGTTTAGTTCGGTTCAAGGAGATGCATGAAGTTTTAGATTTTGATTACAAGGGTTGAGCATGCTTAGATATAATAAATGTATATTTTGTGCATTAAGGGGAATTTTAGGAATTTTGGATTTTTTCAATGGCTTTATTCTGGTCTGGAAAAGTTAAAATGGATTTTAAAAGTGACCTTCATGAAATGGTCAAGTCCATTGTTGGCATGATATCCAAAATATCAACTTTGATGGGTTGAGGATATGTTAGGTATTTTGAAAAATATAAGTGTAGATGTGGGCTTTTGGGTTATATAATAACCATATGTTGATCCAATCTTTGCCAATGAGGTTATGTAATGGTTTATTTCAAGTTCAAGGTGTTGAAGATGGGTCTTAGGTCGTGTGAAGTCAATGAGGGTTTATGTAAGGATTAGGTGTAGGGTTTTGTCTTTTACAGAGTGAAGGGAATATAAGATGGGACCTATCAAGGTTATTATGAAACCTCATATAGTCTAGGTATAGTCTCAAGCTAGGTCTTTAGGTTGCCTCCTAGAGTCCTCATATATTGGGTTTAAACTAGGTTAGGAGGACCTACATGCTAAGAAAGAGTGAGAAGCGAAATGATTTGACCTCATGAAAAAAATGAGGTTAACAAATGGACCCCCAGTAGGCACGAGAAATGCACCAAAGTTTTTCATGCGTATTGGCGTTGACCAACATGATCGACGAGATCCAAAATTTGCTTTAAAAAATTTGCTTGGTTAGAATGATTTTAAGGAACTTGATTCGATTGAGATTAGGGATTGAATTTAGTATTGATTATAATTGGATAAATTGATTAGTTTGGACGATGGTGAATGGCTTTAATAGAGTGATAATTAAAGGTGCTTAACATCACCACTAGTTAGGTCAACGGTGAAACCAAGACTAAAGAGATGTGAGGGTTGGTGTAAAATTTTGACAAGAGTGAAGTCTTCTTTCTAGTCTTAAAGGAAGGATGACAATAAGTGGGTAATCATGCATAAATCCTGAGAACTATATGTCTGATCCTATATGAAAGCTCTTGTGATTTTTACTTCTAAGAGGCTATGGATTTGAAGATCTATAGTTTGTCACATGGGAAACTTAAACCATAAGGATTGTATATTAAAAACTATAGGACGACACTTGAGAAACATATTTCTAAAAGGTTGAGGTTTTGAAGATCTATAGGTTGTCACTTGAGAAACTTGCACCTAGAAGATAATATGTTTAAACTTATAGGATGCTACGTAGGAAACTTACTCCTAAAAGGTTGAGGTTTTGAATATCTAAAAACTTAGGAAACTTAAACCTAAAATATCACGTCTAAACCGATAGGACACCACCTAGGAAACATACTCCTAAAACTTTATGGTTTTAAAGATCTATAGGTTATCTCTTGGGAAACTTACACCGAAAAGATCATATGTTCAAACCTATAGGTTAAAGTTTGGGAAATTTATTCCTAAATGGTTAAGGTTTTGAAAATCTTAGCTTTAAGGTTTTGAAGATCATTAATGGGGATGTGATCACATATAGTACTTCTTGATATATTATCCATTAATAGATAGCATGAGATGATTACCTTTATAGCCAAATAAATTGGTATGATCTTCAGTGATAGACTTTCTTTACTCTGAAAGGTTCCTGCCATGAGGGATTAAATTTGCCACCCAAATTTTGATATGTCAATATAGGTCTAAAAAGAACTAATACCAAGTCTCCTACTCAAAAACTTCTTGGATGGACCTTGCTATAATGGGATTCAGTCATACGGGCTTTGTATAACTCAAGCTTTTGTTGAGATTGCAAATGCTGCTCTTCTAAACCTTTGATCTCTTCCAATTGAAGTCAGGTATTTTGCTCGGATGTGATATGGTTGTTAATTATGATTCAAAAGGAAGGAATTTATATTTCTAAGGGGAGAACATCTCACCTCCAAAGACTAAAGTAAATGATATAGATTAGTTGGGGTCCTATATATGGTATGGTAAGTCCACAAGGCTTCACATAACTTCTCATGCCACTATGTTGACCTCATTTTTGTATGAGGTCACTAGGACTCACTTGGGTTTTTTTTGGTGACCTAATGGTTAGAGTATGTTCACTTCTTAACCATATAGATCCTAGTCAAAGAACAAATTCAGTTCTACCCCTCAATTCAATTTCCACTCCAGTCTTGTACCAATTTCCAATCAACTTCCAAACCATATAAAATAAATTTCAATCATTTATTTGGCTTCCATTGATATGGATAGCACAAAATCAACCAATCAATTCCAAATTTCAATCCAAACCCAACATTCTAAATCAAATCCTAAGGTTAAGGACCTTGGTCATGAAACCCTTTCTGGGTGAATTTTGTGTCACTTGGAAACCCAGTCAAGTGACCTCTGATTTTGGGTCTATAAATTACATCTTGCTTATATGTGTATCTAGGATCAACCCACCAAATTTAAACCCATTCTGAGGTCCCTAACCCTAGAAACTGAATTGATTTTCAAAGGCTGCAAAACCTTTAAATATTTATAGCTCGTACCACTAAACTTGCCATTCAATGGAATTTGACTTTGGTACTTTCTTTAAACCTTCCAACCATACTCATGACCATTATCATGACTTATTAATGAATAACCTATACTTTCTTGAACCATGTTTGACCCAGGGTTGACTTGCGGGAAAAATGATCAAAATTCCCTTTAAAGGGGTTTTGGTCTTTTCCCCAAAATGCAACATGGCCTTCCCATATCGATCTTCAAAACCTATCCCAATGGATCCTAAATGCCCTTAGGAATATATTGGACCCAAAACTACGCTTTGGTTTCACCTGGTTGACCACATGAACCATAGTTGACCAAAGTGACCCTTAAGGGTTTAAATATCCATTTCCAACCAAATGACCTCCCCTTGCGTTGGGACCTCTTCCATTGAGTTCATATGATCCACTTGAACCCAATGAATCCAACCATTGACCCTATGTCAACTTGGTTGACCAAGCCAACCATGTTTGATTAAACCTTCCATACACTCCCATCTTCTCAAACCCTTTGACCAAGACCTCCCCAAAACCATTCAAACACATGGGGTGACTCATTGAGTCCTCAAGAGATGCCTCTTGAGGACCCAAGCCTTGGGATCATTTGGGTTAGCCTTTTTGTTCGACCCAACTGACAAAAGAAGGGTTCCTCTTGAGCTAATTATCAACCCTAGCTCAACTGGATCAAGCAAATGGTGGCATTGTGTCCCCCTTGACCCAATACATCTTCCATAGCTGACCCAACCCTTGGGTCAACTTGGGTTAGGAATTGGGCTAACCCGAAGTGGCCAAAACCACTTTGGGTTGAGCCATTTCCCAACCTAAGCTCAATTAAACCCAATTAACACTTTTATTAGATAGCCCTAGGTCCAACATACCTACCCTAGTTAGCCTAGCCCTTGGGTTGACTTAGGTCAACTTCTAGGCTAGCCCAAAATGGTCAAAACCACCTTGAACTGAGACATTTCTCACCTCAGACCTAATTGGATTCAATTAACACTTGCATTGGGTGCCCCTTGACCCAATGCATCTTCCCCATCGAGCCCACCCCTCGATTTGACCTAGGTTGAGCTCAAGTTTACCAAATCATATAGGTTTAGGTCAACTCGAGCCTCCCCATTCATTCAAGCTTCCCCATGCCCAATTGAACTCATGGTTGAGCTCACCACATCCCTAGTGACCTTTCTAGATCACCTTGACCCAGCTAATGGTTGCCGGTGGTCAGGATGAGTGGATTGGAGCTCCAGTGGTCCCCTTCATCTCGGGCCTCATCTAAAGGCTTCCAAAGCTTGGGCATGCTAGATTTGAGCTCAAGGATCTCTGAGGATGTGTCCCTTGCCACGTGGAGGCCATCCAACGACTTCTCCAACTAATCTCTACCGTCCAAGCTCACTGTTATCATTTGAATAGAGCACTTCCACTCAGGCCTCCTCATTCACATCCAACACTTTGAGTTCATTCCCCAGAGCTCTATATGAAATTCCCTCTTGTTCCCCAGCTTCCTAGTCATTCCCAACCATCATCCTGAGCAAACTCTAGCAAAAGCTCTCTTTCTTCAGCTCAAATTCCAACTTCTGGTGATCTTCAAGTCGAGATGTCTGAAGGAGAAGTGCTCCCCTTCATCCACTCAAGCTTCCTAAAAGAAAAAACCCTATTATTGGCACTTTCTCCATGGTGAGATTTCAATCCCAAGCTCCTAGTTAGGTAGCATCGGTCAAGTGTGAAACAAACTATCAACCCACTGAAATCTGATTATTGGATTAATGGTTTATAGTCTCTTGATCCTCCCCATAAATTTTGGTTGAGATCCGCCGGTGGGATCTCTTAGATCACGCCGTAAAAGCCTACCATCTCAAGTGCCTATGGGAGGTTGAAGACATAATCCTGGCCATTCATTTCAATCAATGGCTCGGATCAAATCCCATAGTTATAGAGCCGATTTGATCGCATCTGTTCGATCGTTGATCCGATGGACATGATCGATCTCGCAGTTACACAGTCAGTGCCAATTATTGGCTGACAAATCAGAATGTACCCACGTGTAAAAGTTGTGCTGACTGTGTAATTCCATGTTAATTAATTTTAGAAATCATGGAAATATTTAAAAATTGATATCTCCCTATATACTTGGTCAATTTAGGTGTTCTTAGGCTCATTAGAATGATCTTAAGGAGATCTTCAAAATCCCTATGGTTTCAAGCCCCAATTAATTCAGAGTTAATGTTAATTTCTATTTTGATGTTTTAGCTATTATTGCATTTGTGTGGTAATTAGTCCACAAGGCTTGAGACCTTGGGGGATTGAATTTAGACATGTCTCTGACATGTCCAAATTTTGTCCCCCTTGTTTGAATTGTGTAAGGGTACCATTTGGTCAATTTGGAATCAAGGGTCATGGTTTGACCCTTGATTTCAAATTGCTCTTATAATCTTTTTAATGAGAATTAGGAATTGATTTTTGGTGTGTTAATTGTGCTTAGTCTAAGGATTTTAGAGCCATTGATTTCACGCCCACCAACCCTAGTGTAGTGACTTAGAAATTTTCTTAGGTGGCCTTGTAGTTGCCTTGGGTGGCTTGGTTATCCACCTTAAATAGGTCCATTTTAGCTCAAATTCAGGGAGATTGGACCTAGAGATCAGGTGATCTCATGGTCCAAAATTCACTAGATTTGGTGCCCATTTGGTCCACCAACTAGAATCCCCAAAATTCCCCTTTAGATTTGACCTAAAACCCTAATTAATTCTCTAATAATTCATTTTAAATCTTTAACAACTATTTAAGTTCCCTAATTAACCCTAATTGAACCAACAAGCCATGAGAAATAAAATCCCCATCACATAATCCGTAATTTCATTTAAATTTAATCTCTAAGGAAAATCAATAATTAATTTAATTAATTAATTAAACTCCAAAAATTCCTTAAATTCTTGAGAGCACCCCCTTAGCTCATTTCTAACCTTTGGGGGCAATCCCAAGGGGTCTAGGGTTGATTTGGATAAAAATAAAAAATTCCCTTAATTATGGCAATTTTAGAAATTCAAAAAAATCCCTAACTTTGAAAAATCATAAATAATTCTAGAAAAATCTAATTCAATAAAACTCAAAGTCATTCAAATCTAATTAAAATCTAGTATTTTTTAAAAATATTAAAATCCTAAAATCAAGTCAAAGTCAAAAAGTCAACTCTTCGGTCAACCATAGTTCAAATTTAGGTTCAAACTTTGAAAATTCATAACTTTTTATAGAAAACTCTAAATCAAGCAAACTAATAGTTTAATTACTCATATTAAGGTCTAATATTTGTTAAAAATCTTAAACCTTCAAAGTTAATTTTAATTTTAATAGTCAACTTTTGGACGCTTAATTAATGCGATTAAATAATTCCAATAATTCCAAAGATTTAATAATTCATTTAAAATTCCGAAAAATTCTAACTAGACTAATAAAATCACTTAACCAACATTCTAATACATAACAAACACACCAAAGATGAAGTTTTTAGGATGGACTGCTCTGGGCTGCGAGGCAAGGTGTCCTAAGAAGGCCTAGTTGCTCGAGCCTAGTGGCACAATGCCACGAATTAGTTGATGAAAAATATAAATTAATTTAACCTTTAAAATTAATAACTAATTAAATCAAATAAAATTCATTAATCCTTTAATCTTTAACTAATTAAATTCATCCAATCAATCAATCCTTAAAATATATCCTAAGTTAAGCTCTAACACATTAATACTTAACTTCAAACATAAATATTTCCTTTCGACCTTTAACAAAGTTGAACATTAGGCATCTTTAACAAATTATCCATCCTAGGATCTACCCTAGCTACACAGCCTTTAGCACACACTTTAGATGGTTTGCTAGGACAACCAACTCTAGTTTAGGCTAGGCTACTTTTTTCTTTACCATTGTGTATTGGGTTTTCTAGGATTTCATTGCATATTGTGATTGAAATTGATTGATGATTTGATTGATGATTATATTACCCTTAGGTTAGGAACGATCTATTTGCTCACTAAGTTTTCTACAGGTGGCTGTGCTTGTTCAAGGCAATAAAAGGGGACTAAAAATGTTTTAATAATTATTATAAATGCTACAAGTGTTTCATCTTATTAGCCCCCAAATAAATAAGACACGACTAAGTATGGTTGGTTTGAGTATTTTAATTTTATTATATAACTTCTTGGGATGTATTTTATATTTAAATGCTTAGGATAACCTTGCATGAAAGTTTAGATTTTCCTTTTTAATGTTAATGTAATTTGTTTAAAGTTATGAGTTTTGAAAAAGACTTTGAGTTTGGAATTCTTAGATCCAAAATTGAATTCCAAAGAGTAAATGATACCCTCCAAAGAGCAAAGGATACCCCTCAGGGGGATAGTCCTTTTCCATTTGGAAGGTCAATTTTGGATCACTTCACTACCCAACATGGAAAGAATAACCTCCCCCTCGGGGAAAGAGTTTTCTTTTCAATTTGGGTATCTTGGTATGATGAATCCAAGGAACTCAAAGATGAGGAAGGTCAAGGAGCTAAAGATAGAAGAGTATCCTACTCAAAGTCACTTGTGTCTGTCTTAGGATTAGAATCTAGGTTTATGGTTAGTGGTGCCCAACCACTTTAATTTTTTTGCAATTCTGGGTTGTAATAAAAGGTAAAATTGCCTACAAACTTTACTTTAAGGAATTAATTATATTTATTGATGTATTTTATTTGACTTGATTGCGTATAGGATTTTGCCTATTTTTTTCTAGTTTTTTGGCGATTGTATGTCATTTTTATCTTAGCCTGGATACGCGGAGGCTCATGAGGGTACAATAAAAACTCTTTCCACCTAAATTTAAATAAAAAATTTAAGATAACATAGAAACTCTAATGACCTGTAAAGTAAGCTTGGGACCACCGGGAGTTCTCATAAGCATATCATTACCTTGTCTTCCTAGTTAGGCACCTCTCCATCTGCAGGTTCTGGTAGACCACCTGGCCTTTGAGAGTGCAGATCTGTCTAAGAGATGTTGTGCAATCTATAGGGAAAAATATTTTTAAGCCTTTTTTAAAAAACTGCTTCATTCCATTTTATATATTTAATCGAGTCGATCAGCATGCATTACATTAAAAACATATTTAAAAGAGTATAAATCTTAATTGCATTTGTCTTAAGCATTTTCACCCTACTTGAGTCAAGGGACCAATTATGATTTGCTCTAGATGCTGGTCCTAATTCTTAAAATCTTTAAATAATAATGTCCCTACCACTCTTTCATAAAGACTAGACTCATGGATTTTAAATCAACTAGGTGGTTAGTTGGCTCCCTAATCCAGGCCATAGTAAGTCCAGATTTTACGCTATATTAGTTAGGTTTAGCACCATCATCTGGTGTCAAATTTAAATTTAGGATTCGGGGTAGATTTTGATTCATAAGACCCTAACCTATAGGAATATAATTATAAATTTTAAATAAAATAATCAATTCAAATTAAATTTCTTCTCAATCCAAAATTTAAAGCCTAATATTTAGATTAGGTTGGGACACTTCTGAATCATTTTAGAATCTCTAAGTGTCACTTACCTTCCTTTCTTTGACTCCAAAATCTGTGCTCAATCTTGCTCCAATCCCACTTGATATTCCTATTTCGCCTCCTTTATTATCCACTCCTTAGAATCTCTAAATAAAATTTTTGCCATTATTTTAATCAAGAGTTTTCATAGGAGACTTTAATTTCTTATGATGTAATTAACTATGAAGGCTTGGGCTCATAGGAGATTTAGAACCCACATTAATTTTTAAAAACTCAATTAATACTTCTTTTGACAGATTAAATTTATAATGATCATCATCATCATAATCGAATGATTGCTAATGGATGATATCTTCTTTCTTTGGGGAGATATATCATGTGTTAACATCAATTCAAATATGAAATTAATAATCACTTCTCTTGATTATCGTAGTTAGATATTTGACTGAACTTCATTTTGACCCTCTAGGGTCATATATGGTTCTCTGTTAAATCAGGCCACCACACTCAAGAGAAAATCTATAATTCTGAATCTGATCCCGTTAGGAGATTTTATCTCCACCTTTCAAGGTGATATATTATCCCTAATGGTCTGTTCAACTCTAGAATTGAAATTTAAATCTAATTCCTAATTTTCACAAAGAGATTTAATTTAAACCTTTTTTGCACCTTACAAAGCAAATCACCTTTTCAAACACCAACACACTATTGCTTATTATCATCTAGAATCTTCTTTAGGATATGCACTAGGATTTATTAAAGGCGTTAGCCAATCCATTATCCTATGGATAATAGATTGTTGAGTATTTCCAAGCAATGTTATGACATCTAACAAAATTATTAATTTTAGTACTTTTGAAGGAAGGACCATTATAAAATATAATTTAGCGAAGGATGCCAAATCAATACACAATATGATTGCAAAAGAAATGAATGGTATAGTTAGCATTGACTTCTCATAATGGGATGGCTTTTGCCATTTAAAGAAATAATAAGTCACTGCAAGGATAAAATGATAGCCTTTAAAAGAGGGTCGATAAGACCAATGATGTATGTACCTCAGAATTTAAAAGGCCATTAGGAAATGGTCAAATGTAAGATATTGGATGCCTTGTGTAGAACTACACCATGCACTTGTCATTGATGACAACAACATGCAATGGCTTACAATCATTAATCCATGATGTCTAATAATACGCCATTCTTTTGATTTTTTTTCATTTTGGGGCCAGATTGGTGAGCACCAGACAAATTATCATGTACCTCAATCACGATCATCTAGGATTCATGTTTGTTGAAGAAACACAACCATATCTAATTAAATAACTAATGGTATATGGTACCCTTAACTAATACATAGGAAAGAGCTCTCCTATAATCTGGTTAGCGATGGGTTTCTCTTGACGGAGTTTTCTGTTTTACAAGTAGTATATGAAAGGTTATCTCCAATCAATTGTCTCACCATCTACTACAAGATAAATCTCACCCTCAGAGGGAAACTTCTTGTTGATGTAATATATATTTATAGGAGATAATATTTTCCAGCCTTCTACTTTTATAGGAATTAATTCTTTTTCCAAGCAAGCTAATTCCTTCGTAATCTTTATTAGGGCATCTCCCTCAGAGTTTCTTTTATGGGGTATCCTATACAAAGTTACACTTGGGATTGCTCAAGGAGTTTCATCATGTATTAGTGGTAAGGAAGAAGATTGAGTTGTAGAACTTTGTAAGTATTGGCAACTTGGTTGATGATGAGTTTTGAATCTCATTAGATTTTGATTTCTTTTACTTTCATCAAGTTTGTTAATTCTAAAAAATTATCAGAGCTTCATATTCAACTTCATCATTTATACAGGGCCCTAATAATGTCGTAAAACTTTCTCAGGAGTTATAAATATTAATTTGATATTGGCTCTCCAAGGAAGAACATCATGTGGTACTTTTGCCTTAAGTGAAGATGTGGCACCATCAAAATATATTTCACAGGTATTGGTTTCCTACTTCTCTAGACTCATGATTTGTTCACTAGAAAAATCATCATTTAAATGGGAATCAAAGAGGATTGAGTGCGCTACTAGGAAATTATCCAAGGCTTGACCCTTCTCAGCACACCAAGGTGTGAATGTGATGACAAATTAAAGAAAGAACATTTATAGTTATGCTAGATTTATGGATAATGTGGGTCATCATATCATTAGATATTGGAGTGGATTGACTCATGAATTGAGATTTATCTTATGGGCTAGCATGTAATGCCTTAGTTTTTGGTTAGTAAAAATTAAAGTAAGACCGTTCTTCTTGATTGGTGGATAGTTGACTTTAGCTGAAAGGTGCTAACAACTCAAGTAGTATAACACATTCTCTTTCCCTTCCTTATTAGTTTGAGTCAACAAGGCATCAAGAGATACTTGTAAAGTTGTAGTACATAGGATCAAGGGTTTTCCTGGGATGGGAGCCATCAAAATAGAAGGCGACATCAAGTGCCACTTTATGTTATGAAAGGAATTTTGGCATTTGTCATTCCAATAAAATCTGGCATCCTTCTTGCATAAAGCATCAAATGGTTAACAATGATCAGATAGATTATATAAGAATCTTCTCAGATATGCTAACTTATCTTGGAAAGACCTTAACTAAGTAAGGCTCCAAGGAGGTGGCATATCTAACATGCCTTTTATTTTGGAAGGATCAGTCATTATACCCTGATGTCTTACTACGAACCCTAAAAATTTCCCTGATGTTACACCAAAGGTGCATTTTAAAGTGTTCATTTTTAGTTCATAGAGATGTAAACATTCAAACATGATTCTCAAATCATAAATATGATATTGTCTTTCATGATTCTTTACTACCAAATCATCAATATAATATGCCACCTAGTCATGGATGAGCTTATCAAAGATCTGGGTCATATCCTATTGGAAAGTTGAACCAGCATTCTTAAGTCCATAAGGCATAACCTTATAATAGAAGATTCTTATAGGTGTTCTAAATGTACTGAATTCTCATACTTAAGGGCCATCCTAGTCTAGTTATAACTAGATGAACCTTCCATGAAAGAGAAAGTTATGTACGATGAGGTAATACCTAGCCACCTTGAGTTTAGGGATAGGTAATGGGAACTCATCCTTGGGAAAATCCCTATTTAAATCCCTCAAATTGATGCATACATGAATTTAACCATTTTTTATTGGTATGATGCTAGCCAACCAAGAGGGGTATTTTTCAAATTGAATAAAGCCTACATCGATCGACTTTTTTACTTCAACATTGACTTATAGTTCAATTTCTAAGTGCATGCATTAAAGGGCTTATTTTACTGGAGCTACATCAAGTTGGATTTTAAGTTTGCGGACTGCCACTTTCATAGATAATCCAGGAATTTCATCATAGCTCCATGCAAATTAGTCCTTAAACTCTAAAAGTAATCTAACCAGGCCATTCCATTCATCTTAATTCAATAGAGCACTAATGAAAATAGGATGAGGAATTTCTTCATTACCAAGGTTGGTTTCTTTTACCTCATTGATAGTTGATTTAATTCAAATTTAAATTTGGAGGATGCATCCCTAACCTAATAGTCATCAAAGTCATCTAATATTTTTGGAAAAAGTTTTCTATGTGCTTTAATATCCTTTGTAAGGAAATTTTTAGACTCTTGATCGAAAGTGATAATCAAGCAGTATTCATCAACATCTATAGAACCAATAGTGCCAAAACTAATGCCTGCCTTTAATTTTGGCTTGACATATTTTGTACTCCATATGTTCTTAAGGCATTAATCTTTACGTTTGTTCTAAGTAGGCGGAGTTAAACCTCATTCAATCATATTTTTAACACTAAGAGGATACTAATCAAAAGGTTGTTCCACCATTTCATTCATAAAATGATCTTAAATATTTATATCATTTTAAGGTTTTTTATTAGTAGAAGGTATAAACATAATAGGTTTATAATCACTACTTAGAATGGGTGACACCTTAACCGCCAACCAATTAACATCATCCTTAAATAAAGGTGTTATATTTATAGTTTTTACATATTTCATAAGCTTACAATTAGTAGATATGTTTGAATCATCCACAACATCTGCCTGGATTTTGTCTTCATCACTATCAACTTCTAGTGAAATTATAAATATTAGACTTTATTTATGTTTATAATTGCATGTTTGATCTTCTCAAATACACATGATTCATCATCTAAGCTATATTCTAAATCAATATGCATTAGAGGTGCTGGTTCTAGAATATATTCTTCTATGTGGTTTATTTGTTTTTTACTTTGTCCTTCTTTACCTCTCCCTATAGACCATTGGGACATTCTACCAACTTGATGTGTAGGAGGAGTAAGATGCCAAAGGATATTTTTCTCAAGGGGTGTGCCAATTTAATCACATTTTTCTTCTTCTTTCTCTTTCTCTTTTCTTTCTTATTCTTCTTCATTTTTCCCAAACTTAATTTTCTCTTCATAGGTTATTTGTCAATTTGAAATCCCTTGAAAGATTATTTATTTCTTAGGCAAATAATACACAATAACCTCATAGATTCCTACTTCATGGACTAACAATGGTTTTAGAGCTCCTTTAATATAATCCTCAATACCATCATGAGAATATTTAATGCATTGATGAAGGGAAGATGGAATCATCCTGTATTCATGAAGCTAAGGTCTACACAACAAAGCATTAAAACATGCTTCTTAATGCATGATATGAAAATGCCTCAATTTTGATATCCTCCATTTCTTGCAATAAGTAATTGAACCCAAAGCCCTCTCACATTTCTTGTTTAATCTCTATATCATCATTTTGTTTGAACTAAGATTACTGGCATTGATCCTTAAGTAAGTGAGAGTTCTAAGAGGCTTAATATTTATTGATGAACCCAGATCAATAAGAATACAAGATAATATGAAGTTTTCCACATCCATAAAGATGTAACATGGATAATTGTGATTAGTTATCCTTAGGAGAAAATTTTTAATAGAAAATGTTATTTTAGTGGTCTTTTCATAGCAAAGTGCTTTGTTGGGCTGTACTACTACTAGCAGAGCCATGCAAATGTTTGGATCAAGGAGTTCTTTGATCAAAACTTCCCTTATTTCTTTGGAAAATGACCAGAGCATCATATATGGTTAACTTGGAAGGTAGCTTCCTGAGGTGAGCCAATATCTTATAATAAACTTTGGGATTTCCACCATCAATGAGGCTTGAGGGCATAGACTATGGTCAAAGTAAAGATTCTAGATTATCAATTACTTATTTTCCCTTATCCCTAGGAGGAACACAAGAAGGTAGAACTTTTTAACTATGAAGATTGACCAGAATTATATTCATATCCAACCCTGACAAGACCAACTGATGGGTTTGTCCCATAGACTCAAATTCGACTCCTAAAATTGCTAATAAATAGGCTCCTTTGCTTTTCCAGACACAAAAAAAGGGATGTAAAGTTACAGTGAGCTAAAATATCTTAACAGGACATAAATACTTATCAAAATTTCTAAATAATTTATTTATCAAAGAAATTTACAAAATATTTAAATGCAGTATAATAAATCACTATGCTAAGCAAAATAATAAAAACATAGCAGTTATCCAAAATTCAAACAATGTACTAAGCAGTCAAATAAACTAAAATTAATATCACAGAACATAACATAACAAATTTTTCCAGTCCTAGACAAAATCTTAAAGGATTCTGGCCCCATGTGACTCCCTTTGTGCTTATAGCACCAGAACATGGCATTTTTCCATAAGAATATACTCGTAGGCACCATAATATAACCTTTTAGTCACCAAAACTTTTCGTATAGGCATAAGAATATTTTGCTTCTTTTACAATAACATTTCCCAAAAAATTTCAATTCAACCAATAAAACACATAACTCAATCACATAAATATATATTTCATCATAGTATAACAAGATTGAGCTCATATAATTGCACAATTTTCTATAATGGTAGGCAACAAAAATCTCTATTGAGTAATAATTTAAGGTATCAAAACATAACCAAATTTCTAGATATTGAATAAAACATGGTTTTAAGATCAAATAATTTGGGTTATCATCAAAAACACGAGGAGACATAACCAAATTACTAAACATAATATGAACTTTTAGTCCCCAAAACACTTCGTATAGGCACAAGAATATTTTACTTCTTTTACAATAACATTTCCCAAAACTTTTTAATTCAACCAATAAAATATATAACTCAATCACATAAATATATATTTCATCATAGTGTAGGAAGATATAGCTAGTATAATTGCACAAATTTCTATAATGGTAGGCAATAAAAATTTCTACTGAGTAAAAATTTACAGTTTTAAAATATAACCAAATTACTTGTTATTGTATAAAACATGGTTATGTCTCCTAGTGTTTTTGATGATAACAAACACATACAGTTGAAATTTTCACTCAATCACAAAAATTTACGATCTCAAAATATAACCAAATTACTATATGTTGTATAAAACATGGTTATGGCTACCAAGTTTATGTTTTTTGTGATAACAAACAATACTAATTTATCTTTATGCATCCTAGTATTTATACTACATATTTATTTTTTGTGGCTACTAACATTTCAGGTACATCATACACCATTCAATGAAGATTTAGAGCTCAAGATTGGGTAGAATACAGTATGCTAAAATAGTATATAATTTTCATTTATTTATTGTTTTAATTTCTTAAGTTAACTCCTGTAAGGATGTATTCTATCTTGGTGACTGTGTACACACACTCAGGGTAGTGAGATAGTGAGAAAAATTAGAAGTGTGGTTTTCTAAACTAATCATATTGTATCATCCATATCGTCCTATACGATCAACTATTCAAAAAATTATTTAAACGGCTAATTAGGATAATTAAAGCTATTTGAACTAATCATACTGTATGATACAAAGCATATATGATAATTAGTTAAAATCAAGATCTCAGCCACATATCATAATTTAGGCAATATTTTGAAATAAAAATTATGTGCTAATCATATTGTATGATAGTTATTGTACTATATGATATAATCAAATCTTGCCTAAATTAATCCTGTAATTAGGGATTGAATTTAGATTAGTTAGTTTAATTAGATCGTATTATATGAATTGACAAATCATACTATATGACCCGATCTTTACATGGGACGATATTTATTTGTCACAAATGATACAGGATGATAATCTAATTTGAATGAACTAATCATATTGGATGATGCTTACATCATACTGGAGGATCAGTTCAAAAACTTGAACAGATTGTACAGTACCTTACTCTTTATATAGTACTAATAAGGATATTATGAACTAATCATACTATATGATCTGAGATCGTACTATATGATTAGAGTAGATGGAATTGAATTTTTAGGGTTCTTGAACCCCTCTATTTAAGCTTTCTCAAAAGACTTTGTAATAGTCTTTTAAGCATTTATTGAGTTTTTTTCTCTAGAGAAAGCTTGAAGAGAGAGCCTAGAGCTTAGGATAGAATGGGTGGAGTTTGTGAGAGGGGGAGAAGATCCTTGTGGGTTTCAAGGGAGTGTGAGAGGGAGTTCCACATGGTTACTATGACAAACTTACACCTGAGTTCCCCCATGTGTCAAGGTTTTTCTTGAGGGAAGCTTTGGCAAGAAGACCTCTTTAGTGACGAAGGACCTGACTACTCCACCGCATCAAGAAAAGTGAAAGTGATTCAAGGTTCTCTGCATTCACCAGGAGAGTGAAAATAGATTTTAGGTTCTCTACCCTTACTAGAAGGGTGAAAAAAGATTCCACATTCTCTGCCTTCACCAAGTGGGTTAAAAAAGATTCCAAGTTCTTTTCCTTCACAAGGAGGGTGAAAAAGGATTCCCAATTCTCTACCATCACCAGGAGGGTAAAAAAGAGGAGGATTTCGGGGAGTGGACGTAGGTTATTATTTGACTAAACCACTATAAAATTCTAGTGTGCTTATTTTTATTTTCTCTTTTCTTGCATTTTAATTTTCTATATTTATTTATGTGATAATTGTATGGTAGAAATCTGTTATTAATATTTTGTTGTGTTGATTAGACTATCATCACCATATTTATAAATTTTGATTAGTTTAATATCTTCCAGATCGAGCGATAGTACTGCTTTCACATTTGTGTGCTTAGGGATACATCGCACATCAAACTTTCACCAAATTAGTGATATTTCTCAGATGAATTATGTCCCCTCCTAAAAAAGTTTCAATTTGTGGCTATTAACTTTAAAGATGTGCAAACTTTTCTTATCCTAAATTTTAACAGTTCTGTTGGAAAATACTTTCATAACAATGAATTATCCTGACCACTTGAATATAAATTTTCTTGGAAATAATTTTATTATAGGGTTAAAGAGCAAAACAACTTATCAAGGATGAATTCTTTCTTAAGAAGCTTATGATCTTACCATTTTTTTTAATTTTATCTTTATAAATCTTAGCATTTTTATAACCTTCATTTCTAAATTATTCTAATTCATTCAATTATATTAATCTCTTTCTTCTACTCCCTTAAGATATAAACTTAGTTCTTTCTCTGTCCCAAATGCCTTATGCTCTAATTCTACAAGAAGGTGGCAAGCTTTTCCAAAGACTAATCTATAGGGAGACATTCCAATGAGGGTTTTAAAAGTATATCTATAGGCTCATAAAGCATAATCTAGTTTACCCTAATCTTTCCTATTATAACAAACAATTTTTTCCAAAATTCTTTTAATCTCATTATTACATATTTCACCTTGGCCACTAGTTTGGGGATGATAAGATGCTGCAATCCTATGATGAATATAATATTTAACAAGTGTTATTTCTGCTCCCTTATTACAGAAATTACATCCCGCATCACTAATTAATATTCTATGCATTCCAAATCTAGAAAAATATATTTCTATAAGAATTTAACTATAACCTGAGCAATAACTCTAAGGGTTGTCACTCCTTCAATTCCTTTTGGAACATAGGCAACAATAATAAGAATATACTAGCATTCATGGGATTGCACAAATGTTCCTATAAAAGCTAATTACCAAACATCAATTGAAATTTTGATAGGGATGTTAAGCCCTAGTGAACTAGTCCCGAGGCTAACCAAGAGGGGGGGTGAATTGGTTATTTAAAAATTTCACGACAATAATGAAAAATCTTTTTGATACTTAGCAACAGAAACAATTAAACAAGAATGAAAAGATCAATCTCAGATATTCACCCACGCAGTTAATATCAAAAAGTAAAGTGCAGAACGGAATCAGAAAAGCAAACCAGATTTTATAGTGGTTCGGTCAACTTGACCTATGTCCACTCCCCGGAGCATCCCCTCCGGGTATTGCACTAAATAAAAAGTGTCTCTCCTTTTGCTCCCACAGCAAGGAGGAGAAGCCTGTACAAGACCTCCTTTTCACCACACAGTGGGGCAGAGAACCCGACCTCCTTTTGCTTCCTCCTAAAGCAGGCAGAGAACCATCGAACTCCTTTTGCTTCCACCTGAAGCAGGCAGAGAACCCCAGATCTTCTTGCGAACGATTCTCCCACGACGAACACCAACAAGCGGAGAAGACGACTCTGATTCGTGCTTGGAGCAACCTTAGTGAATCCCTCACTAACTCCCCCTCACAAGATCTTCTCTCTCTCCCAAACTCTCTCTCTCTCTAGGGTTTCTCTGGAAAGGAAGGTGGCAAAAGATTTTTCTTGTTTCAAGAAAAAATTCTTTTATAGGAGGGCTTAAAATTTGCCCTAAATCTCAACTGGTCGGCCAAGATCATCCAGGATGATCGGTATATCCTCCTGTACGATCAGTTTAAATTTAGCTGTTTCAGCCTGGACGATCTGGCTCTTCTGGACGATCAGTAGAAAAAATTGTTCATATCATCCGGTACGATCCTGCAATCGTCCGGGACGATTAATGCAAATCGAGGAATATCATCCAGAAGACAGTTCGGGTCATCCAGAGAAACTTATGTTGGATGACCAAAAAATGACTTGATCGTCCAGGACGATACAGGTATCATCCTGTACGATTAGTTCAAAAAGTGCCCAAATCATCCTGAACACAGTTCGGGACGTACAGCTAAAATGCACTAGACGATCATGATCGTCCGGGATGATCCTGCGATCGTCCAGGACGATATGATCGTATCAATTAAATATTAATTGCTTTCCTTAATTACCAAACTAATTTAGGCATGATTGTACTGAATCGTCCAGGACGACACACGTATCGTCCGGGCATGATCAGACCAAATAACTTAAAATAAAAACTTTCCTAACTTGATCTGGCGGCTGAGAATTTCCAATTTGAGCATATCGTCCCGTACGATCCAAAGATCATCCAGGATGATCTGCTTAATCAGACTCACTTAACTTGGTAACCCTAATTAGGGTTTCTATTTTTGCTGGATCGTCCAGGATGATGTGAATATCGTCCAGGACGATCTGAACAAAAAATGAACAGAAACTATAATTCACTCAAGCTCTCTCCCTGTGTGTGTGTGTGCAAGGTTACTTAGCTCGGGGATCAGTTACATTACAATGGACTCAATAAAAAGAAAAATCATACATTTGACACACTTAGACCCGATCTTGAGTTGGCTTGATTTGCTCGTGATCTTTTGTGCCTGAAATGGGTTAGCCAAGTAAAACACACTGGAAACATGTTTGTCATCATCAAAACCAGATTTGCAACAATCTCCCACTTTTTGATGATGGCAAACATTTGTACAGTAGTTTAAAAATAAAAATAAACAGGAGATCGAAAAACAGATATATATATTTTTTACAATTTTTATTTAACAATAAAACTAATACAGAAAACATAGCAATCAAACTAATACAGAAAATATAACAGATAATAAAAATTGAAACGACTACAACTGACTCCCCCTTTTAACATCACAAAATGGAGGAGGGTAAAACAGAACACGAAAATATAAGTACAAAACATAAAAGAGAACAACTATAAAATAGAAAACTAAAACTGAGGCGGATCCTGATCGGAAGAGGGAGGTGGCGGTGGTGGGTTTAAGTAATGGTGAATGGCCTGATAGTGGGCTCCAATCCAGGCAATGTCCTGGTCATGCTGCTGTTGCTGCTGCACAGCATAGTCAGTGAAGCGCTGGATGTCCTCGGCGTGCCGCTGCTCCTGGGCAACCACATAGGAGTCAAATCTTGCCTCCCACTGATCAAAGCGCTGCACCAGGTGGTCAAGGAAAGAGGCAATGCGAAGGGGAGTAGGTGCCTCTGGTGCAGCAGGAACTGGAATGGCCTCTTCCTCCTCTTCCTCAATATCCGGGGTGGGCTCCGGATGTAGTCGGGTGCTGTGTAGGACATGGAAGGCATTATTGGTGAGGAAGGATGGAGGAACATCTAGAGATGCGGGATATTGCAGGTCATACTTGGTTTCGAGGGCATAGGCAATGATGTGTCCTAAGGCTAGATTTGGATGACGGCGATGACCTGGATCCCGAATGGTGATGAGGTGCTCGAGATACCGGATAATAAGGTCGGTGGCATTAAATTCCCTATGGGCCAGGATGTAGTAGGTGGTCAAGGACAGGAGTGGGGTGATGTGAATTCGATCCCCTGCCTTTGGAATGATGGAGGAATGAAGAACATGTTGAATAGTTCGGGCGTCCTTAAGAAGTGTGGAGCAGGCATTGTCATGATAAGGGGCATTTGTATTACGAAGGAAATGGTTGGTGACACTCCAATCATAGTCTGGGTCGGTGCTAAGGGTGTGGAGTTTATCGCCAGTGACAGAAAGTTGGAGAATGTTATGAAAGTCCTGGTAGGTAAGTTCAACGGGGCGCTAATTTACATAAGAGCGGAGGGTGGAATAATCAGCCGAAATCCGCAAGTTTGCAAAGAAAATGCGAAGAAGTTCCGAGCTAAAGGGAAATACGATAGACATGATGAAGGTGAGGGATGTGTGTGTGAAGAGGTCAAGGACAGGATAAGTGAGAGTGCGGGGATTTACGATTTTTGATGGTGTGATCCCCACTTCGCAATATCGCTCGTAGGCAGCCTGATCGGCAGCATTGGGGAAGCGAGGATCAACAGGTCCCCGGGAGGAACTGGCACCCTTTTCACGGGACCGTTTGCCACCGGCCATTAGGAAATAAAAGTGTAAGGAAGTAGAAGGAGAGTGGAAGAAAAAGGTGTGGGAAATCCTTAAGAAAATTGTTGTTTATATAGAAAATGGACTGATCGTCCCGTACGATCGCGACATCGTCCGGGATGATATGGGCATTTATGACGTCCTGGACGATTGGTCAAAAAGGTGATCCGATCGTCCAGGATGATTAGACACAGGCGATCATCCCGAGGAGTCAGGCTGGACGACCGTTGTCGAAAAGTATCATCCAGGATGATTAGGTGGATCATCCGGGACGATATGCAATAAATATGTCGGACGGGCCGAATTTGAATCATCCAGCGTCTGACACGTGGATCGTCCAGGACGATAAGGTGGATCATCCAGGATGATGGATAATAATTGGAGCAATGTCAGCCATTTGATACACTTTGATCATATCGTCCAGGACGATGTAATGATTGTCCAGGACGATCACCAATAATTGGAGTTCTTTCAGCAGCAGGAGCAGTGTGGGGATGAGTTTGAATGAATCGTCCAAGATGATGTTTGGATCTTCCAGGATGAAGAGGATCATCCAGGACAATCTGTGTATCATCCAGGATGATGTGAAGAAAATAGAAAAATATGGATGATGAAGATGATCGATCAGAATCCCAAAAACACAACCATGAAATCAAAATAAAACAAAAATGAATAAAACTTATATCAAAAATACATAACAACAGCATTTTTTTTATCAAGCTGCTCGAGTAAATCAGAATTTTTCCTTAATTTTAGATTCAAAAGCCAATAAGAAGATGATTGACAGCGTTGAAATCCAGAAAAGGTTGGAAAAATCAACTTTCGTAACTCCGACCCCGGGCACCTTATCGATGCAAACCTCTTTCAAAACAAAATTCCGATTCAGAAGAAGAGACATTAGATTTGAAAAGAGATCCTTTCAATCCTCGTTCCAGAAAAAATATCTGATATAATAGTGTTACAAAGTAAGGAATCAGAAATCAGTATTTCCAAACTCAAGCTTTTGAAAATATTAAGTGGCGCACGGATTTTTCTAAGACATTTAGCAATCTGAAAGGGAAGAAAGCTTGGTTTGGGCTCATTTTGTGCCTCTTTTTCAAATTGGTTGGCGCTTTGCGCATCTTTTCATTTTTGATACACTTTGTGTATCCAATTTGGCAATTTCGCATCTTTTCAATTTTGGGCTCATTTTATGTCTCTTTTCAAATTATTTGACGCACTGCGCATCTTTTGTAAGCTTTCTCCTTTTCATAATCATTAAAGAGTCTCAGCTGTGAGATTATCTTCCAGACATAGGAGATGACTCTCCATAGTAAGGAAGAATGATTCACAAAACAAAAGCCATACAGCATATGATAAATGCAATCACTTGGTTTAGAAAATTAAACTAATGACTCAAGACTTTGAAAAACACTATTGATATGAGGCAGATTACTGTAGGAAGATAAACTAATCTCTATTTAAAAAACTAACATTTTAATTTTGAAGAGGATTTTTATCCAAAAGAACCTATACACCAGTAAAGGAGTTAGAGGAAGAGAAACAATCATCAATGTTTCTTCCCTTTAACAGATTTAGTGGAATCAATCACTGCTTACCAGCTTCCAAACCAAAATAAGATAAAAACTCCCAGTCAGAGATTCAGATTATTAGAAGTAGTGAGCGGTGATCAGATTTTGAAAAGCATAAAACAGTAAGTGCAAGATATGAACCAGTGAATAAAAATAGGTAGAAAATCACATCAAAGTAAATACTCAAATCAAACTAACAGTAAGGCTAAAACAGAAATCAGCAGAAGAAATAAAATCAACTGAAAGTAAATAATCAAACCAAAAACTAACTAACAGAAAATAGAATATCAATCAGAACAATCAGAAATCAACAGTCATCAGAATCAAGCATATATATCAATCACTCCTAATCTGGTTCTCAAAATGCTGAATGAGTCAAAGGCTAGTGGTTTAGTGAATATGTCAGCCAGCTGATTTTCAGTTGCTACATGATGTAGCTCAATGTCCCCTTTTATAACATGGTCCCTAATGAAGTGATGCCTTATATCAATGTGTTTGGTCCTAGAATGTTGGATTGGATTCTTAGAGATACAGATGGCACTAGTATTATCACACAGAATAGAAATTGTGCCAACAAGTACCCCTAAATCCAAGACTTATTGCTTCAACTAAAGAACTTGGGCCACACAACTCCCTAAGGCAATGTACTTAGCTTCAGCAGTGGAAAGTACAATTGAGTTCTTTTTTCTACTGGACCAGGAGACTAATGACTGTCCTATAAATTGACAAGTCCCAGAAGTGCTCTTTCTATCCACCCTACACCCCGCAAAGTCAGAATCAGAATATCCAATGATCTCAAAAGAGGTGCTGTGCCTAGGGTACCAGATTCCTAGGTTTGGGGTCCCTAAAAGATATCTAAGAATTCTCTTAACATCAATCAGGTGGGACTCTTTAGGATCAGCCTGAAACCTAGAATAAAGATAGACACTAAACATGATATCAGGTCGGCTAGCAGTCAGGTAAAGTAGTGATCCTATTATCCCTCTATACTTCTTCTGATCAACATATTTTCCACTTAAATCCTTATCTAACTGAACTGAGAAGGTCATGGGAGTATTGATTGGCTTGGCTTTGTCCATTCTATATTTCTTCAAAATGTCCTTAGTATATTTTGATTGATTGAGAAAGGTTCCATCATCCATTTGCCTTATGTTAAAACTCCAAAAATAGGATAATTCTCCCATCATACTCATCTCAAACTCCTTACTCATTGTTTTAGAAAACTCATCACATAAGTATTTATCAGAAGATCCAAAAATTATATCATCAACATAGATCTGGACAATGAGTAAGTCATCCCCTAATCTCCTCAGAAAAAGGGTGGTGTCTACGCTCCCCTTAACAAACCCTCTTTCTAACAGGAATGTGTTAAGCCTCTCATACCAAGCTCTAGGTGCCTGTTTCAATCCATATAAGGCCTTTTTTAATTTGTAGACATGATTTGGATATTGGGAACTCTCAAAACCTGGGGGTTGTTCTACAAAAACATCTTCTTTAATTACCCCATTTAAAAAGGCACTCTTGACATCCATTTGAAACAGCTTAAATCCCTTATAACAGGCAAAGGCTAGTAGCACTCTAATGTCTTCCAATCTAGCTACAGGGGCAAAAGTCTCCTCAAAATCAATCCCTTCTATCTGATTATACCCCTTAGCCACCAATCTTACCTTATTTCTCACCACCACACTAGAATCATTCATCTTATTCTTAAAGACCCACTTGGTTCCCACAATACTTTAATTTTTAGGTCTTTCGATTAACTCCCAAACATCATTCCTTACAAATTGATTCAATTCTTCCTGCATAGCTAAAATCCAAAACTCATCTAACAAGGCTTGATTGATGTTGGTGGGTTCAGTCATTGAGATAAAGGCAGAATGGTTTACTTCCTTCCTAAGTCCATGCCTAGTCCTAACACCTTCAGAAGGGTATCCTAAGATCAGTTCTTTAGGATGACTCGAAGAATATCTCCAACGTGGTTTGAGGTTCTACCCTTTCCTCCAAATTTGTATTTCTAACTCCTTGGGTAACCTCAATAATCTCTTTATCTTCTACTTCAGATATAGACTCCTTAGGATCAGATTCATCAAACACTATATGGGTTGTTTCTTCCACCACCAAAGTCCTCCTATTGAACACCCTAAAGGATTTCCCCGCACGTGAATATCCTAAGAACACTCCTTCATCAGATTTGGGGTCAAATTTTCTTAAGTGTGATTTCCCGTTGTTCAGAATGAAAACCTTACAGCCAAAGACATGGAGATGGGACAGATTTGTAGTTCTACCCTTAATGATCTCATAAGGTGTCTTGTTCAGTTTGACTCTCACATTCACCCTATTCAGCACATAACAGATAGTGTTCACCGCTTCAACCCAAAAGTATTTTGGAAGTGAATACTCGGCAAGCATGGCTCTAGCGGCTTCCACTAAGGTCCTGTTCTTCCTTTCAGCTATCTCGTTCTGTTGAGGGGTCTTAGGAGCTGAAAAATTGTGACTAATCCTATGATCCTCACAAAAACTTCCAAATCTTTCATTTTCAAACTCCCCTTTGTGATCACTATGGATGGTAATAATCTCATATCCTAACTTCTTCTGAATCCAGGTAGAGAAAGATCTAAACTCATCAAATGACTCAGATTTATGTGACAAAAATTTAACCCAAGTGAACCTCGAATAATCATCTACAATCACAAACCCATAGACTCTCTCCCCTAAGCTGGCAGTGCTAATGGGTCCAAAGAGGTCCATGTGAAGAACTTCTAAAGGTCTAGAGGTGCTAATGTCCTTAACAGAGTGAAAAGAGGACTGGACTTGCTTCCCCAACTGACAGGCATCACACAGGTGATCCTTAGTGAACTTAAGCTTGGGCACACCTCTAACTAAGTCCTTTTGGGTGACTCTCCTAAGGGTTTTCATACTGGCATGACACAATCTCCTATGCCATAACCAAGACTCATCAGCAGCAGTTTTTAAGCAAATTGAATTATCAGATTTAATGCAACTTACATCCAGCTTGTAGATGTTGTTGATCCTTTGCCCCTGCAAAATAACTTCATCATTTAAGCTTAAAATGCAGCCAGTGGACAGGAATTTGATGCTGTATCCCTTGTCACAAATTTGACTGATGCTCAACAAGTTGTGTTTCAGTCCATCTACAAGAAAAATATTATCAATCATAAAATTCTTTGAATCACCAATTATACCTGTGCCTACCACCTTCCTGGTTGTGTTATCTTCAAGTGTAACCATGCCTCTAGCGAAATGAACTGATTTGCATCTCCATTCATGTGTCTAGAACATCCGCTGTCCAGGTACCACATGCTCTCATGAGATCTTGTGTGAGAGCACACCTACAAAAATATCAAATGTCAGTCTTAGGAACCCAAACAGGTTTGGGTTCCTTCTTATGAAAAGAAGAATATAATGCATGCGTGCTGTGCTGTGAAACAGGCAGTTTGGGTTTCCACACCCAATGTGTACTACGGTGAATAGTGCAGGTGTGGGAAATGTGTCCTAACATGCCACATGAAAAATATCTAACACAAGGAAAAGGGTTAACTAATCTATGTGGGTGATAGTGCCTCTTCCTAGATGTATATGAAACATGCTTTGATGAACTTGCAACAGATTTTTCAAAAGGTGGCGGTGCATAAAACTGTTCAAAAGTAGGCCGTATTTTGTTCTTTTCAAAAACTCAATATATTTATTTAAACTTGCAATTTCAAAAGTTCTTGCACTTTCATTACTTTCTAAATCACATGCCATATCATTCACTTTCTTAAAAGCAACTTCTAATTCAACATGCGATATTTTTAACAAATCATGCTCAACAGTTAAATCAGAATATTTTTTGTTCAAATCATCAAATTCATCAAGCAAAGACATGTAATTGGAATCAACAGTGGAATGATCTTTAATTAAAACATCATGCTCTTTTTGCAAAGCCAAATAATCTAATTTGAAACTAGCACGAGTTTTCTTAAGCTTCCTATACGATGTATGAATTTTTTTCAGAAATTTCAAATAATTGATCGTAAGTAAGCTCACATACCTCTTCCTGGTCCGACTGACCAGGGTGATCATCAGCCATCAGACACAAGTTTGTTTCCTCCTCTTCAGCTTTAGTCTCAGAAGAGTCGGATGCAGAGTCTGCCCAGAACGCCTTCTGAATCCGCTTCTTGTCCTTTCTGAACTTTGGTTTCTCCTCACCCTTCTCCTTGCTTGGGTGAGCCTTGGGCGTAGGACAATCCGCCTTTATGTGTCTAGGCTTTCTGCATTCAAAATAAATAGATTCAGATGAACCTTTAAAGTTTCTACTGGTCTTACCTTTTTTCCACTTTTGAAAATTCTTATTCTTCTTCCTTAGAAAGCTCTTGAATTGCCTTGTGATTAAGGCAACATCATCGCTATCAGACCCGGAAGTGCTAGCATCTGAATCTTTGGCCTTTAGTGCCACTGTCTTCTCTTTCTTGCGTTCACCTACATTAAGTTGCCTTTGGTTCACCCCTTGCTCGTAAGCAATGAGTGATCCAAGTAAGCTGTCAATAGAGTAAGTATTTAAATCTTTAGATTCAGTGATAGCAGTAATCTTAGCATCATAAGAAGCAGGCAAATATCTAAGAATTTTGTTCACTCTTTCGTAGTTAGTAAGTTCTCTACCTAAAGCATGCAAAGAGGTAAGAATCTGAGTGAACCTTGTGTACATTTCTGAATAAGTCTCACTAGGTTTCATGCGAAAAAGTTCGTAATCATGTAACAAGATGTTTAACCTAGACTGTTTGACTTTAGTTGTACCTTCGTATGTTATACATAATCTATCCCAGATTTCTTTTCCCGTTATACAAGTAGAAACACGCATATAGTCTTCAGATTTTAAAGCACAAAAGAAACAGTTCAAGCATTTTGCATTTAACTGTACTAAATCACGATCATCAAATGTCCAATCAGCAAAAGGCAATTTAGTTTTCATATTGTTAATCAATCTAAAAGGTCGTTCGTATCCATCCTTAACTAACATCCACATGCGATAGTCAATCGATTAAAGAAAAGTAGACATGCGTGTTTTCCAAAAATTAAAAGGAATATTATCAAACAACAGTGGTCTTGTAATAGAATAACCTTCAGCAGTATTACGATTGTTACAGTTAGCCATGGATCAAATTCAAAAGTTTTTAAACCTAAATTTTGAATCCCTCTCTGATACCACTTGAAAGTTCGATAGGGATGTTAAGCCCTGGTGAACTCGTCCCGAGGCTAACTAAGAGGGGGGTGAATTGGTTATTTAAAAATTTCACGACAACAATGAAAAATCTTTTCGATACTTAGCAGCAGAAACAATTAAACAAGAACGAAAATATCAATCTCAGATATTCACCCACGCAGTTAATATCAAAAAGTAAAGTGCAGAACTGAATCAGAAAAGCAAACCAGATTTTATAGTGGTTCGGTCAACTTGACCTACGTCCACTCCCCGGAGCCTCCCCTCCGGGTATTGCACTAAACAAAAAATGTCTCTCCTTTTGCTCCCACAGCAAGGCAAAGAAGCCTGTACAAGACCTCCTTTTCACCACACGGTGGGGCAGAGAACCCGACCTCCTTTTGCTTCCTCCTGAAGCAGGCACAGAACCTTCGAACTCCTTTTGCTTCCACCTGAAGCAAGCAGAGAACCCCAGATCTTCTGGCAAACGATCCTCCCACGACGAACACCAACTAGACGAAAGACGACGAGCGGAGAAGACGACTCTGATCCGTGCTTGGAGCAACCTTAGTGAATCCCTCACTAACTCCCCCTCACAAGATCTTCTCTCTCTCTCCCAAACTCTCTCTCTCTCTCTAGGGTTTCTCTGGAAAGGAAGGTGGCAAAAGATTTTTCTTATTTCAAGAAAAAATTCTTTTATAGGAGGGTTTGAAATTTGCCTTAAATCTCAACTGGTCGACCAAGATCATCCAGGATGATCGGTATATCGTCCTGTACGATCAGTTCAAATTCAACTGTTTCAGCCTGGACGATCTGGCTCTTTTGGACGATCAGTAGAAAAAATTGTTCATATCATCCCGTACGATCCTGCGATCGTTCGGGACGATTAGTGCAAATCGAGGAATATCGTCCATAAGATAGTTCGGGTCATCCAGAGAAACTTGTGCTAGACGACCAAAAAATGACTTGATCGTCCAGGATGATACGGGTATCGTCCTGTACGATTAGTTCAAAAAGTGCCCAAATCGTCCTGAATACAGTTCGGGACGTACATCTGAAATGTACTAGACGATCATGATTGTCCGGGATGATCCTGCAATCATCCAGGATGATATGATAGTATCAATTAAATATTAATTGCTTTCCTTAATTACCAAACTAATTTAGGCATGATTATACTGAATCGTCCAGGATGACACACGTATCGTCCGGGACGATCAGACCAAATAACTTAAAATAAAAACTTGCCTAACTTGATCTGGCAGCTGAGAATTTCTGATTTAAGCATATCATCCCATACGATCCAAAGATTGTTCAGGATGATCTGCTTAATCAGACTCACTTAACTTGGTCACCCTAATTAGGGTTTCTATTTTTGCTGGATCATCCAGGACGATGTGAATATCGTCCAGGACAATCTGAACAATAAATGAACAGAAACTCTAATTCACTCAAGCTCTCCTCCTGAGTGTGTGTGTGCAAGGTTACTTAGCTTGGGGATCAGTTACATTACAATTGACTCAATAAAAATAAAAATCATACATTTGACACACTTGGACCCGATCTTGAGTTGGCTTGATTAGCTCATGATCTTTTGTGACTGAAACGGGTTAGCTAAGCAAAACACACTGAAAACATGTTTGTCATCATCAAAACCAGATTTACAACATCAATTAACTAAATTTCTAAAATAAAATTTAAGGGTCCTTCATTTCTTATAGAAATATTACCTACTCTTTCACATTTATCATACTTCCTAACATATTCAGTACAACATTAAATAAAGTAAGCCAATAAGATCCCGATTAGAGTACCTTAAAAGCAATTCTAAATCCTCTAAAATATGCTCCATATTGTGAGTCATGACATTCCCTAATTATAGGCTCTACTTCTTCCTATGGGACACATCTCCTAATGATTTGATCATTATAAGCTTTAAACAAATATAGTTCATCCCAAAAGTAATATTTGGCACTATATAAAAATTTCCTTTTTTAAGTAGAGGATAAATCAAATGGAAGCACACCAATAACAATGAATATGATAATATCAGCAAACCATGGTAATATACTTAGATGTAAAGCAAATAGTTGCTCAACAAGAAAAAACTCATTAATTTCAAGTTCATTAGATGTATGTTCTTTAATTATTAGTCTTGATGGGTGATCAACAATTTAATTTTTAGTTTCTTTTCTATCTAAAATTTATACATCTATGGGTGTTTTGGAAGGATCCTTTTTGAATTGATATTATTGGAGATTTTACTCAAGTTATGTAATTTAATATTGAAGTTTTGAATTTGAATTGCTATGCCTCTTTTATCTATGCTGCTTCTTCTCGTATTACTAGAAAAGTGCTTTGGGAGCAACTCACTAATTTTCATAGTATCTTTAATTTGCCCTGGCTTATTGGTGGTGATTTTAACACTATTTCTAATCCCTCTGAATGTATTGGGGGTTCTAATCCTACATATCATTCTATGGACAATTTTAATAATATGATTATGGATTGTAATTTAATTGACATTGGATTTTCTTGTAACAAATTCACTTAGAACCATGGTCATTTATGGAAACGACTGGATCATGTTTTATTTAATGATAGCTGGCTTAACACTTTTAATTTCATTTCTATTGAGCATCTTAGCAGAATGCTTTCTGATCATTCTCCTTTGTTAATTAGTCTTAAAACTAGGCAAGTGAACTCTTTGCCCCATTTTAGATTTCAAAATATGTGGTTACTTCATTATTCCTTTCTGGATGTGGTTCAAGAAAATTGGTTTGCTCCTTTGCACCCTGATAACTCTATTCTTAGCATGAAGAGATTTTGGTTTAAATTGAAAAGACTGAAACAAATTCTCAATTGGTGGAATCATAATATTTTTAAAAATCTCTTTACTAATATCATAAATGCGGAAGATAGAGTTAACACTATTGAATATAACTATCAAATGTCTCCTACTGATGATAATTTTGTGTTACTTAGATAGGATAAGGAGTGCCTCTTTAAATTACAAGGTCAGGAGGAGGTTTTTTGGAAATAAAAAGTGGTTGTGAAGCATCTTGTTGAAGGTGATAATAACACTAAGTATTTTCATGCTTTGGTTAAGAGGAAGCATGCCAAAAATTCCATTGATAAGATTAACCATGAGGGTGGTTCTATTACTGAGGATGGTGGGGAGATTGCCTTGATGGCAGTTCAGCATTTTCAAAATCGACTCATTAAGGTTTTTTTCCATGGGCATATTGAGAACCCCTCTATCATCTCCAATCTCATCTCTCATAAGGATAATGAGTTCCTTTCTAAACCCCCCTCTTTTGATGAATTAAAAGAGATTGTTCATGGCATGAATGGCGATTCTGTAGCTGGGCCAGATGGGTTTACTACTTTTTTTTTTGAAGGCATGGAATATTATTAGTGATGATCTTTACTTTGCTGTTTTGGAATTTTTTGTTGGGCAAGATATTCCAAATTTTTTTTATTCTACTTCTATTGTTCTCATTCCCAAGAGTAATGATATTAGTACTTGGAATGATTTTAGACTTATTAGTCTTTGCACTTTTTTTAGTAAGTTACTTTCTAAAATTATTATGAGTCGTTTAACTTATATTCCTCCTAAAATTATCTCTCCCTATCGAATGGGATTTGTTAAAGGTCAGGCTTTCACTCATAATATCTTGTTGGCTCAAGAATTTTACCATGATCTGGATGTCAGGGTGAGAGGTAGCAATATTATCTTGAAACTTGATATTTCCAAGGCTTATGATAATATTAATTGGAACTTTCTCTACAATATTTTGCAATTATTTGGTTTTAATTTGGTTTTTATTTATCCTATCAAAAATTGTATTGAAGGTTCTTTTTTTCTATTATTATTAATGGCAAAAGATCTAGTTTTTTTAGATCCTCTCATGGTTTGAGACAGGGGGATCCTATATCTCCGGCCCTTTTGATTATTGCGATAGAGTATCTTTCTAGAGGCCTTTCCAACCTCTTTGAGAACCACCCTAGCCTCTATTTTAGAACCTTATGGGTTTTTTTTATTTCTCATTTATGCTTTGCTGATGATTTTATTATTTTTACAAATGCTTCTTTTAATAGGATTAATAGACTTTTGGACTTCTTTCACAACTTTTAAAATATTAGTGGGCTTTCTTTGAACAAGCAAAAATGTTGTTTCATTGCTTCCAATAAGGTGCCTAATGCTCATATTGTGGCTATCAAAAACCTCACTGGTTTTATGCTAGGCCACTTACCTATTAAGTATCTTGGGATCCCTCATTTTAAAGGTAGAAAGAAGTCTTTTCTTTTTGATGATTTGATTACTTCGATTCAGAATAAACTTTTGTTCTGGGATTCTAATTTTTTGAGTTTTGGTGGTAGGTTTACTCTCATTAGAAGTGTGCTTTGTTCTCTCCCTGTTTATTATTTTCAAGCTCTTCTGCCTACTTAGATGGTGTGTAATAGAATTGATAAAATTATCAATAAATGTTTTTGGAAAGGGGCTAATTGCAACTCTAAAATTATGTGGTTCTCTTGGGATAAGTGTTGTGGTGTGTTGAATGAGGTTGGCCTGGGGTGTAAGTGTATGTTTGATTTGGCCTATGCCTTTTCTTTCAAGTTATAGTATACCTTTCATGCTAAAGTGAGCCTTTGGGCTAAGTTTTTGGTTTCCAAGTATTGTGTGGGGAAGCATCCTGCTACTTGCTCTTTTAATATAGGTGATTCTAAAGTTTGGTAGAGACTTAACAAGGTTAAATGGGTTGTGGAGCCTCATCTCTTCTGGGGGCTTGTTGGTGGGAACATCTTCTTTTGGCAAGATCGTTGGTTGGGTAACCAATCCATTGATTTTATCACAAATACTTCTTCTGCTATTATGGTTAAGGTCAACCTTTTCATTACTGATAACTATTGGGATTATGATAAACTTGTTAATGTGATTCTTGATTCAATTATTCAACTAATTATGAACCTTCCCTTGAACATGGATTCGGAGGATCTTATATTATGTAATTTGTCTAAAGATGGGGTTTTTAGATTAAAGGATGCTTGGCATGTGTTTAGAACTAAGAATAAGGTTACTAATATTTTTTCCATGATTTGGCATAAAAGTATTCCGTTTACTGTTGCTAACCTTATTTGGAGAATTTTACATAGATTTATTCCTACTGATGATAACTTGATTAAAAGAGGTTTTATCTTATTGTCCAAATGTCAATGTTGTTATCATGTTGAGAATATGCATCATATTTTTCTTTCAGGTCCTTTAGCTATTAAAACTTGGATTTATTTTGATGATATTTTCAAATTAAACTTCTTTAATGCTAATATATCTATTAGTGCTTTGCCTAATTCTTGGTTTGTCAACTCTAAAGGTTATAATATAAACGTTATTCCTTCTCTTATTTTGTGGTACTTATGGATGGATATGAGTAACTCCCATTTTAATGGTATTAGTATGAACTATCATAAGATTATCAAAAATGTGAAGGACAAAGTTCTGAGCCTTTTTTCTATTAATAGCTTTAAGAACTACTCTTTCATTGTTGTGACTTAGGCCTCAAGTTGGATGAGGCTCACTCTATCTCTGAGCCTAGGTATATTTACTTGGTTAAACCTTCTATGAACTATTATAAATTGAATGTTGGTGGTTTTACTAAAGGAATCATTTTGGAGTGTGGTGGGATCATCAGAGATAGTCAAGGGAGTATTATTATGGGTTTTGCAGGTCCTTTACAGAATGGGAATATGCATTTTCCTATGCTTAAGGCTAAGAATTTGTATGTCTCTTGATATTCCTTACATTGTGATTGAGGTTGACTCTACTTATAGTGTTCAATGCCTTAATAATGTTGAGGAGTCGGTCTACAATCCTGCAATTTTTTTATCTGGTGAGGGATGTTAAACAATTGAAGATCTTTGTTAATGTTTTCTTCTCTCATGTGTATAGGGAGGGTAATTCCTGTGCTAATTGGCTTGCCAATTTTGGGAGTGAGTTAGTTTATTTCATTGATTTTATGGCTGCTAATTTACCTAGCCCTTTAAAAGAGCTCTTAAGATTGGATAAAATCGGTATGCCTTATGTCAGGTGTTAATTTGGTTGGTTTTCTAGAGTTTATGGGATTTTTTACTTGGGTCTGGGTGTTTTATCTTATCTGGTTCTTTGGCATTTAACCCCTTTATCCCTCATTCTTTTGCTAGTTTTTCTTTATGCTGTTTGGTGGATTTTTTTAGGCCTTTGGGTCTTGCTTCTTGGTTGGTTTTCTGAAGTTCTTCTCTGTGGCCTATGTGTTTCTGTTTGGGTGCTAGGAGTAATTTCCTGTACTGCTCTATTTTGGCCAGTTTTCTTTGTTGGTGGTTCCCTTTATTGGGTGTCTTTAGTGCTTGGTTGCTGGACTTTTCCTGGTGTCTCTAGGTTTTTGCTGACGCAGGTTTTTGTGGCTATCCTTTTTGTAGTCTTCTCCTTTTTTTTTATTTTGTAGCTCCTATTTTTGCTTGGAGGCCTTGTATGGATGACTAGTTGAGTAGTATGTTTATGTTAAGTTGGTTCTCTGGTTGCGTGACCTTCTCTGCTGCCACCCGTGCCTAGATATCTTCGAGTTATTACTATTAGTTTGGGTTTAATGCTGCCTGGTGTGGTTTATTTCTTGATGATATGACTATCTTTATTAATTTGGAGTTGATCAAGTGTGGTGACCATTCTAGCAGTTCTATTATCCTTGCTATGGGGGATGATGAGGTTGATGTTGGTTGGCCTAGCTGCTCTGGGTTACATTATTTTATTATTGGCTGTTGTGGGTTTCAGTGCTCTGGTGATTTTATCACTCAGGAGGCTTTTCTCTTGACCTTTTAGTTGTATCAACCATTTGTATTCTGTTATCGTAATTTGGTGGTTGGGGTCTACCAGTTGGGTTACTGGTTATTTGTTAGTTATTTTTTGAGCTGCTTGGTGTCGATTTTGTGCCTTACTTTACAGGTTTTTATGTTATTACTACTGAGAGTTTTTTAGGGTTTTTTTGTTATTCATGTTGCTTGGTGGTGCTGTTCTATTATCTTTAGCTTTTTTTACCTTTGGAAGGTTTTGAGTGCTTTAGCTCCCAGCTTTATTGCTTTGGCTCAGTGGATTTGGGTGCCATGTCTTATCCTGGGATTGTCATGTTGTATTCTAGCTCTGATGAGCTAGGGTGGTGTTGCCTTGATGTTGAGCTTTGTCTATTAGATTATTTTTTTTTTTGATCTCTGATAATTTGTGCTACCCTTGCCAATGCTGGTTGTTCGGGTATAATTGCTGCTGGTTAGTCATTTTTCTGGTGATGAGTAATATTTGGATGGAATTCTTGAGAACTTGTTGGACTTATCACTATTGGATTCTTCCTTATGCTAGAATATACTTCAAATTTTGCTATGTCTATTTTGTGAATTATCCTATTTTGCAGAATCTTTTTTATGGAGGTGATCATAGTGATCTAATTTTTGAAGGGAAGCTGAATCAGGATGGTATTTTTTGGTCCTATTATCCTTTTTGGGTGTGAAGCTAAATCAGGATGCATCATAGATTGTACCTAGGGTCCTTTGTATTTTTATTTAGTAAGGACCTCATGCTTTTAGGTTTTTTTTAATCTTTTTTTTTTGTAGCTTGTTTGAGCATTAGTGAGCTTGAGGGCCCTTTAAGGACTCTATACTAATTTTTTTAAATTAACGCGTATGCCCCTCTGTGGGTTTCCCCTAAAAAAAATGTCCTCCTACATATTGGGTCCCCCACTAAATACTGCTTCCTTTGCTTTAGAAGAATGAAATGAGCAAAGCATCCATTTCATTCCTAAATTTGTAAGATGAAATTAACCAAACTTACTCCATTGTTTCCTTAATTATATATTGATCAAAGAATAAGGAATGGAGTTAACAAAAAGCATAATAACCAATGAATTTCAAAGTCTGGAAATATTTACCTTTTCATTTTCAAAATGCAATTTAACTGCAATACCATCTTCCGACATCTCAATAATTTTTTTAGGATTAACTAATTTAATATTTGGGGGTTTACTCCATGCATTAAGATGTCCATTCATCATATTAGCAGAATTTCTCAAAATCGAATCATAAGAAACATGTTCAACATCATTTGATCTAACATCTTAGATTCTGAAACCTTTTTGGACAATAAGATATCTTCTCTTGTTGAAGAAATAAAATTGACATCTTCTTGATCACTCTTCTTAGATACATCAAAATAGATTGAATTAAAGAATCTATTAACCTTTAATTTTGGACTAGCCTAAGAATAAGCCTCAATGTCAATATGTCTTACTTGGAAGTAGCTATAATTCTTGAATTTATCTTGTAAATAGACTCCTTTATAATGGAAATCTTAATTATCAGCCACCACATTCATACCCTTACCAATTTGTGAAACAATCTTTGAGACAACAAATGATTTAATTCTTTTAAGGACTTCTTTAATCTCCAGTGGAGCTCCGCCAATAGACTTTCTTCCATTAGACAATCTTGAACCAGAGCTAAAATTCATCAATCTATCAGAAACACCACCTAAGAAGGAAGGAATGATCATCGGCAATTACCGCTGATTACCCCCTGTAATAACAGACCTAACACAAAAAATAAAAATTCAACAATTCTAGAACTATCTCTCTCTAGGAAAATAACACTCTCTCTCTAGGAAAATGGCACTCTCTTACACCTTATAGTATTCAAAGCAGAATCACTTCACACATGTTAATAAAAGGTAGAGACCAATTAGAAGCAATAATATTATGTGTAGCAATTAAATGCTATTTTAAAGTTTTAAAAATTTATGATATACACTATAAAAAGTAAAAAGAACATCTTTTTCCAATAAATGACATAATGGTTTTAAGATTTAGAAAAGTCCTTTATAAACCTTTTATAAAATTTGCATGTCAAAGGAAGCTCCTAATTCCCTTAATTGAAGTTGGGGTATCCATTTTTCTATTACCTGCACCTTTGCTTTATCCACCTCTAGTCCTTCCTTAGAGATTTTATGCCCTAGCATAATGCCTTCAATCATTGTAAATTGACATTTTTCCCAATTTAATACTAAATTTGTTCGCAGACATCCTTTAAATACAATGGTCAAATGATCAAGATAGGAATCAAAAGTAATACCAAACAAAAAAAATTATCCATAAAAATTTTAATGCCTTGCTCAATTAAATTAAAAAAACATAGACATCATATATCTCTACAATGTAGCAAAAACATTGTAAAGAAGAAAAGGCATTTTTCTAAAGGAAAAGGTCCCATAAGGACTTGTAAAGGTAGTTTTTTCCCGATCCTTAGGTGCTTTAGGAATCTGGTGATACCCTGAATGTTCATCTAAGAAATAATATAAAGAATGTCCCACTAACTATCCAGCATCTAATCAAGGAAAGGCAGGGGAAATGGATCTTTTTTAATGGCTTTATTTAGCTTTCTATAGTCTATACAAATTCTCTAATAAGTGATTATCTTAGTTGGGATAAGCTTATTATATTCATTGCATACTACAGTTAAACCACCTTTATTAGGTACATAGTAAATAGGACTGACTCAAACACTATCTAAAATGGGGTAATTAATTCTTACATCTAACCATTTAAATATTTCCTTTTTTATAACCTCTTTCAAAGATGGGTTTAGTCTTCTTTGAGGATTCACTTTTGGTATAAAATTTACCTCCATTAAAATCCTATGAATAAATAGTGTGGGACTAATTCCTTTAATATCAATTATAGTCCATCTAAAAGCTTTCTTATAATATATTAAAACCTTAATCAACTTTCCTTTATATTCATTTTCTACGCTAGCAGAAATTATCACCAATAAAGTTGATTCTCTACCTAAAATGGCATACTTGAGATGGAAGGGTATATCCTTATGTTCTAAAATAGGGGCTACCTCAAATGATGACCTTAACATTCTACCCATAGATATATCATCTAAGTGTTAAACCTCACCCTAAATATTTTAATATTATCTCACTTTGAATGAACAGATTCTCCTAATTTCTTAATATTCCATTTAAATTCAATCTTCTCAGATTTTTCTTTTATCAATTCTTCTTTGAAATCCTCCACCATAGATTTTTACAATTCCACTATAAATTAATCTTTATTCTTTTCATTAGGAAATTTCATAGATTTAAGAACATTAATGGTGATTTCTTGATCTTATACTCTCATAGTCAATTCCCCTTTCTAAACATCAATCTTAGCTTTACTTAATGCTTAGAATGGTCTTCCTAAGATAATAAGTATCTGTTGACCTCATTTTTGTATGAGGTCAGTAGAACCAATCCAGACCTTAAGATCTTTCCAATCCTTAGGATTCAATCTTGACCCTAGGATCAACCTGATCTTAGATCAATCCAGACTTTCAGTCAATTAAGATTTCAAATCCATTTTTATTTCAAACCCATTTAAGCTTCAAATAAAACTCAGCATTAAGCCAATCCAGTTCTATTCAATTTCCAGATCATCCTAGACCTTAGATCCTAGGATTTCTAAACTTTAGGATTCTCCTAGATTTTTTACCGTAGGATCTACCCAGACTCTTGATCAGTCCAGGTCTTAGGATTCTCCTAGACCTCATATCTATCTAGACCCAAGGATCTTACTAGAATCTAGACTTTATGATCTATTCTAGATCCCAAGAACCTTCTAAATCCAAGACCTTAGGGTTTCCTAGACTCTAGGAGCTTCCTGGACTTCAGTCCCTAGGATCTACTCTGGACCCTAGGATTTACCTAGATCAATTTAGGTCTTAGGATTCTCCTAGACCTTAGATCTATCCAGACCTCAAATCTATTCAAACTCCAGACCAACCCAGACTTTAAATCAACCCATTCAAGACTCAAATCAATCTAGAGTTTAGCTCAATTCAAACCCCTGATCAATCATGACCTTTAAACATTTTAGATCTAGCTGTCACAGCCTCTGACCTGACTTTAATCCTGTCTAATCATCTACAATCACCTAAATGATTATAAATGATTTAGATAGTTTAAACTCTATCATTCAAATTCAAATTCCAATTTAAAACCAGATTTTTAGACTCAATTCCAAGGCCAAAGGTCTAAGTGCTGAAAGCCTTTTCCAGTGAATATTTGAACATTTCAAAATCCTATCAAATGACCTCTGATTCAAGGGCTATTAATTCCACACTGATGTGACATGTCTCTAGAGGCAATTCTCCAAATTTGAGCTCATTCTGAGGTCTCTAACCACAGAAACTAAATTGAAATTCAAAGGTTGTAAAACCTTCAAATATTTACAGTCTATGCCACTGGACCTGCCACCTAGAGGATTTTGATCTTGGAGTTTTTTACAAAGCTTCAAATCACTTCCAGACCCTTGATTATGACCCATTGAGCAATAAACTACATTTTGTTGGACTTAATTTGATCCCTAGTTGATCAGGGGTCAAAATGACCAAAATATCCCTATGGGGTGTGAATAGCCACTTTGGTCAAATGAGCTCCAAATCAAATTCAACCACTTCCAGCAAGTTTCAAATATCAAATCAAACCCATTGAACCCAGGACCAGCCTCTGGGTCAACCTGGTTGCCCAAGTCAACCTAGTTGACCTAGAAGGCCCTTTAGGGTCAAAACAGGTCATTTTGACCAAATGACCCCCTCACCCCTTGGGACCACCTCCATTGGTCTCCAAATGTTAAACCAAATTTGTTGAGTCCATTTCCAGACCCTGGGCCCACTTGGTTGACCGAGTCAACCAGGGTTGACCTAAAAGGCCCATTAAGGGCCCAAATAGGCCATTTGATCTAGATGACCATTCCAAACCTTGAAACCACTTCCACCAGACCCCATTCATCACTTCAAACCTATTGATCTCAACTTTTGGCTTTGGGTCAACCTGGTTGGCCAAGTCAACCTAGGTTGACCACTTTAACCCTTAAGCTTACTTTATACTCAATCAAGCTTCATATCAATTTCAAACTTATTCAAAATCCCCTGATCACTTATTTTAGTGATTTGGACTGGATTAGACCCTTTGAATCAGTCAAGAGTTGACTTGGTCAACTGAGTCTATGTTTGGTCAAAATTGATCCAATTAAACCTTAAAACCCTCTCATATGAAATCAACCCATTCAAATCCCATTAAACCATCAAACATATCTTAGTATGTGATTTCAAAGTCTCTTGACCAATGATGAATCAAGTCATACTTGATTTAATCAAGTCAATCAATTTTGACTTCATCAAATCTCCCCACATCTATACACATGTGCTCAAATTCTAATTCTTAAACTTAAAATCATTTCTAAATCATTTTTTTCAACTCCCTTGACTACCTTTCCAATGATTTGGCTTTGATTAAACCCTTAACCCAACCAATAGTTGACCAAGTCAACTGGGTCTATGATTGGTCAAACTTGGCCCATATGACCCATTTCAATGCTTTTAATCCATTCAATCCATTTTAAATTTCAAACCAACTTTAAGCCATAACCTTAATATGCTCTAAGGCCTGGTCAACCTAATTTAAGTCTAGTTGATCAAGTCAACATATGGAGACTTGGTCAAACTAGCTCAAACCTTTTTTTTAATGCATGTAAACTCTAATCCCTAGGTTTCACACTCCCTCCAATCTTCCAAACTACCTTAGATTTGTTTTCTTGTGCCACCTCAGCAGCCATATGGCTATGGGATTGGTCAAATTGTCAAACCTAGAGTTTAAAGTGGTCAAAATTGGTCAAATTGCCTTTTAAACTTATTTCCCTTTAATCTAAACTCTTCCAGCCATTCTAAACCAGCTCCAGAACTTTCTAAGTACTGATTAAATCCAGCTTAAGCTTTAGATTAAGCTCTAATCATCTTCCCCATGTGCTCTAGAGGACAAAAGAGGCTTTCCACCTTATGTCCTCTTGTCCTTTTGATTCCCTGCTCCTCTAACCGTTTGAGACACTTGGCAAGCATCAAATGAAGCTACCAAGTTGATCCCAGCCGTCCAAACTATCAAAGGACACTTCAATAGGGCAAGACCTCAAAATGAGCATTAATTCTAACTTTTAGCCTCTCTCTCCATATTCAAGTTCTAACCCTGAACTCTCTGATTAATCATGCTCTCAGGGTTATCCTCTACCCATCTCGAGCAAAAATCAGCCGGTCAAAGTGGTTGCCGGCGATATTTTCGGTGAGCAAAGGACCAAATCCGTTCAGCCCAAAGACTAGGCGATGGAAAGCTTTGCAGGCCATGGTTCCTGAAGATTGATTAAATGTGGACAAACTACAAGCTCAGAACATCTTTAATCATCCAAATCCATCAACTATATAGAGGTATATATCTAACCCTAGGTAGAATCACTTAGAGCTTTTTAACTTTTTAAAATGTGCTTTCCAATCCATAAGAATGGTTCCACATTAATGCTCTTGACTTTGACAATCTACGTTTAAAATTTTATGTCATTTGGTTAAGTAATTTGAGAGAACGAATTGAAAAACTGAACCTAGGGCGCTCTCCATGAGATGCATGGCTGGGACGTTTTTTGGGCCGTTGATCTTGCGATCAACGGCCCAGATTGTGTTATCCCGCTGAGATACATAACCGCGTGGTTTGATCTGCTACGGATATCATCGTCCGACAAGATCACAGCCGTCCAATCCAAACTGCAGAGGATCGAACGGCTGCGAAGGATTGCTGACCCACTTAAGTCAAAAGCGCGTGGGACCCGCCGCTATCCCAATGGTTGGGTAATGATTGCGCGGTGGCGCAATCATTACCAATGATTGCCCGTCACCGCGCAGTTTTGACCAACCAGTCACCGAGTGCTACGTGGCAATCCATCGCCGCCAAGCCTATTATATTAATTAAATTGATTTTAAATGTATTTTTAATTACAGAAAACTTTGAAAAATCATTAAAAATTGAGATTTAATTTAAAAAATTAATGTAATATACCAATTTGCTCAGATTTTCAAGGCCTTTAATTTAAATATAAAATTACTTTTAAATATTTTATGTATTTTTTTTATAATTTAAAATATTGTTTATTTGGCTATTTTAAGTATTAATTAATTAAAATAAATCAATTTAATTTCATAATTTTAAAATAAACTTATTTTAAAATCATTTTGAATTAGATAATATATTTTAAATGTTTGAACCTTAATAATTAAATTAGATTCAAAATACTTCTATTTTAAATATTTTAAATAATTCTAATATGTAAATACTTTATTAATATTGAATTAAATATTATATTAAGTAGTTTAAAATTAAGTTTTATTTTCAAAATATTTCCAAATAAATCAGAGGACCTCTCAACTGGTTTAAAACTAATTTGATTATATTTTTAAATTATTTTAATTTCAAAACTAATTTATATATATATATATATATATATATATATATATATATATATATATATATATATATATATATATATATATATATATATATGATAATATATGTCTATATATATAGTTCAAAGCTATTTTAAAAATTATATTTACTTAAATCTTTAATTTAAGAGCTCCATTGAAATTTCAAATATAGATTAAACTTGGTTGAACAAAATTAATGTGGATGATTAGTGAACAATTATGTTTTGGTTGTTCTCTAATCTTGTTTCTAATTGCATACGTTATGTTAATCCATGTATATTTAAGGACATACACACACCACTTAGTTTAAGGCTCTTCTAGATCTAGTATTGATTGTTTGATGTGTATACTTGTCATGTTATGTCAAGGGTTAGTGGAACATGGATTTGAACCTAATTAACCTAGTGACATCGTTAAGGATAATAATTAAGGACTTTGTTTAGAGAACTTAGATTAATTCTAATAATTAGGATTCACCTCCTATTGACTTGAAACTCAAACCATTCGGACATAGTGACACCCTCAGCTCATAGGAAAATACCCACTGAAGTTTGAAATCATTAAGCCCCTTAATTAATTTAATCAAAATTAACCCTTAATTAAGCCTTAAAACCTTCCAAAAATTATAATAAATCAAATTTAAATTCAAAAATTACACATAATACTTCAAACTGACTAGAATTGAACCCTTAGTCAATGAAAAATAAAAGCCCCTTGACTGGACTTTAAAATTAAGTTTAATTGAAATTTAATAATTAATTAATTTAATTAATTAAAAATAATTTAAAATTCCAAAAAATTTTCAAACACTTGGAGATCACTAATTAGGTCATTCCTGACCTTTGGAGTTGATTTCAAGGAATTTGGAGGTCATTTGGATTCAAATCATAAAAAGGGACTTAATTAAACTAATTTTGAAAATTCAATAAATACTCAAAACGTCAAAAATTCATAACTAATTCAAATGAACTCCAAATTGAGCAAAATCAGAGGCATACAACTCATCTTAAGGTCTAATATTTATTAAAAATGTTAAGTTTCTAGAAATCGAACAAATTTTAAAAAGTCAACTTTTGGTCAAACTTAGTTCAAAATTCAAGTCAAAACTTCAAACCTTCATAATAAAATGTAGAAAAATCCAATTTCAGCGTACTTACTATCTAACGGATCATATTAAGGTCTATTATTTTAATAAAATACTAACTTTCCAGAAAACACTTTAAATTAAAAATTCAACTTTTAACCCCTTAATTAAATATTAAAATAATCCAGAAAATCCCAAAATTCAATAAATCATTCAAAATTCCAGAAAACATTAATTCAAACTTAAAACCAGCAACCAATCAATTTGAATAAAATTTATCAACTCTCAAACCCTTAATTAAACTTAAAGCACTTAATTATACCTGGTAACATTGGGTAACCCAGGCCTACGAGGCTATTAAGTTAGCCCCAAGGAAGGTGAAATAAACTTCATGGCCTCGGTGTGCAACAAAGGTGATATCCAATAAACAATCAAAATTAATTTTAAAATCAATTTTAAATCATTAAGACTTAAACTTCAATTAAAATCTCCCTCAAGCCTTTCAACCAACCAGAACTTTAAACAACTTCAATCAAGTACCCTATCTAAAACATATCAAAGCCACACAGCCTACCTCACACACTTTAGATGGTTTTCTAGGACAACCAACTCTAGCCTTAGGCTAGGCCGGTGTTTACTTTTCTGCTACTTGCGTGTGCTGAGTTTTTCGTGATTTTCATTGCATGCTGGTTGCTAGATTTAAGTAATTAATGTTGATGTGATTGTTTATTTATTTACTACACTCTGAGTTGATTGATTGTACGTTAGATCTACCCCTAGGTTAGGAACGATCTGTACTAATTCAATCTTATGCAGGTGGCCATGCTCATACAGGGCAAAATTAAAGGGGGCAAAAATCATTAATATTAAAATTACACAGGTGCTCCAGAAATTTGCTTAAGTCCCCCTTTAAATCAAAAAGAGCATGGCTAAGTGTGGCTGGTTTGAGCATTTTTAATTTTCAATATATTAACTACTTGGGTGTAAATATAACTGTTTATTATTAAGATAACCCTGCAGGTTGTTGAGTCTAGATTTTTAATTTTTATTGATGTAATTTGAATGTTAATTGAGTTGTAAATTATTTAAAGTACTTTGAGATTAGGATGTTTAAACATCTAATTTGGAATCCAAAGAGGAAGGGACATCCCTTAGAGGAGAGTTCCTATCCATTTGGAGATCCAAATTAGGATGAATTTCAAATATCCAAAGAGAAAAGATAACACCCCTATTCAGGGTGAGTTCCTTTTCATTTGGATATCCAGACCCGATGAACCAAGGAGTTCCAAGAAGACCAAGAAGTGAAGAACGAGAAAAATCTCATATCTCAAAGTCACTTGAGTCTTAGGAATAGAATTCAGGTTGTTGTCAGTGGTACCCGGCCACTTTACTTTTCCTGCAGACCCTGGGTTATATAATTAAAAGGCACTTGGCTATAGACATTCATTTTGAATATTTATTAAATTGATTTAATTATTTAATTAATTTTATTGATGTGTTGATTATGATTAAGGACCCACATATTTTTAATAGTTTATTTGATGATCTTGCATGTAGTATTTGATTTAGCCTGGAATCCGATCGGAGGCTCGTGAGGGTACGATCATAAACTATTTCTACTTAAACAAAATTTAAAAACTTTAGGCTCAGATAGTGACTCTAACGCTTTTAAGAAGTAAGCCCGGACTCGCCGAGGGTTTTTCATGCATTCATATTGACTTTTCTAATCCGTGTTAGGCACCTCCCCGCCTACGGGTTTTGGCAGACCACCTGACCTATTAGCGTGCAGTTCTGTCCAAGGGGATGTTGTGCAATCTCTAGGATAAAACCTTTTTTTAAGCCTAATTTTAAAACTGCTTCATATTGATTTAAGTATTTAATCGAGTCAACTAGCATGCATTGCATTAGATACAAATTAAATTTGAGTCTAAATCTTTAATTATATTCTTAGCTTAATCATTTTATCCAATATATGTTAAGGGGTCAATTAGGATCTGCTCTAGATGTCGACCTCAATTCTTAAAACTAATCTTAAATAATGTTCTAACCACTCTTTCATTAAAGACCGGATATTTGGTTTTAAAGTGCTTAGGTGGTTTAGATGGCTCCCCAATCCAGGCCGGGGTAAGTCCAGGATTGCATTGCATTAGCTGGGATCCGGGTCACTAATTTTTAGTACCCAATTTTAGACTTTGGTTCTGAGGTAAATTTTCAATCTTAAGACCTCAATCTTCTGGGATTCTAATTCCCACTTTCTAATAAAATTGACCATTTAAACATTAAATCTCTTTCAATCTAATTCAAGCCCAACACTTAAGATAGTTTGAGGTGTTTCTGAAGTAATTCAGAATCTCAAAATACCTCCTACTCTTCTTCCTTTGATTTCAGAAGTAAGTGTTCAACTTTGATCCAGTCCCTACCTCCTTCGACATCAATCTTTAAATTCTTCAATAAATTCATATCGCTATTTTAATCGAGAGTTTTCGTAGGAAATTTTCTGGTTTCATACGATGTAATTAACTACGAGGGCTTGCACTCGTACGAGATTTAGAAACCCAGACCTGATTTCAAAATTAAGTTTTCAAAACCTTTAATTGATTATCTTTGGGAAATTCAAACCTGATGATCATTATCGTCATATTCAAATTATTGATAGTGACTTATATTTTCTTTCGTTAGATAGATATATCAATTACAATCATAAATCTGATTATAAAATTAATGATCAATCTATTTAGATTAGCATAGTCAAATAGTTGATTAAACATCACTTTGATCCTTTGAGATCATATGTTGTTTCTTCTTGAGTTTGACTACGATAATCAGGGTAAATCAAGATTTGTAATCTGAACCTATTAGGGAACGATATGTTCACCTTTTGAGGTGATATATTATTCATAATACGTGTTCGATTATAAAATCAAAATTCCAGAAATTTAATTTCCCCAAAGAAAATTAAACACTTTTTTAAAACTTATATTTTTCAATTTTTCAATCACATCAAACAAAAATGGCGACTCCACTGGGGAAAATCTCTCTCTCCATCTTTAATAGCGCTACATATTTTGTTGCATCGGTAGTTTTGACTACCTTTCTTTCGTTGGTCCCTCTCCCATTTCTCCCTTGGGTGAGTGTGGTCAACTCAATAAGACATGTGAAAAGAGAGGTGAGTGTAGGAAACCTCCCTCCAAGCTGGGCTTTGACATTTTGCCTCCAAGTTTATTGGTAAAGCAAAAGAGTCAAGCCAAGCTTGCCAAAATCTTTTTGCATATGTTACAAACTCGCATGCGAATAGATTCCTGCATGCTAAGTTTCACAATTTACAAAAAATCCCTCAATCTCAAAGATCCAGTTTCAAAATTTCTTTAATTCAACCTGGATTTTGACATTTCACCCCAAGCTAGTCAGTATGGTGAAAGAGTCAAACCAGGTTTCTAGATTTTCCCTTAACTTTTGTTAACCATTATGTTGAAAATAAACTCTACATTTTGAGTTTCAAAAGTCAAGGAAAATCTTTCAAATCAACTTCAATCGTCGTTGCTATGTGTCTTCTACAATATTCTGTTGTAGTTGAACATATGCAATGCAAATTTTAAAACTCTTCAGTCAATTCTAGGCTTTGACATTTCACCGCTAAATTGCTTGGTAGGGTGCAAAGAGTCAAGCCTTAGGATCTTCAGGCTAATTTGGTAAACCTACATATTTGAACAAAATTCAATATGTTGAGTTCTAAATTTTGAAGAGGATCCGTTCAATTCCAACCTTGAGTGTAAATCCAGTTTCAAATTTGAATTCAATCTCGATTAAAACTCAATTTCAACCTGAACTTCGAATTCAATTTTAATCTCAAGATTCAAATTCAAATTCAATATTAACTCTAAATTCAATTTCCACATTGAATTCAAATTTGATTTTAATTTCAAATTCAAGTTTAAATTTGATTTCAAAATTAAATTTGGGCTTTGACATTTCGACTCAAGTCAATTGGTGAAACGAAAAGAGTCGAGCCTGATCCCCGGATCTTTCATATCAATTTTATGCACCTATAAGATTAAGTGAAACTCAATCTATTGAGTCATAAAATTTGAAGAAAGATCCATTTGACTTGAGCTTCAACTTCAAATTCAAAATTTGAGAACAAACATAATTTCAACCTGAAATTTGAATTCGGTTTCTAATTTAAAGTCGATTCAATTTTGATCGGGACTTTGACATTTCGACCCAAGTCAATTGGTGAAATAAAAAGAGTCGAGCCCGATCCTTGAATCTTTCATATCAATTTTGTGCACCTACATGATTGAGTGAAACTCGATCTATTGAATCACAGAATTTGAAGAAGGATCCATTCGACTTCAATCTTAAATTCAAATTCCAAGTCCAACTTTATTTCAAAATACAATCTCAACTTTAAGTTTGAATTTGATTGTCCCCTTAAATTTTAATTTTGAATTTTGACATTTTTCCCCAAGTTAATTGGTGTAGCAAAAGTGTCGGGTTCAACCCTTAAGTCCTTGTCAATTCTACGAATCACTATTTTGAATCTAAACCTAACATGATTGAATTATCAAGTTTTGAATAACATTAATCAATTTTAAAATTCAAATTCAAATTCAAGATTAACTAATTCAAATCATTATTCATTAATTTCAGGATTTAAGCACTCAAATGGCTGGAAAACTCATTTTCTCTTTAGATAGAAACTTGATAGTCGAAGGAATCACTTCTGGTAATTTTATCCAGTTTGAAATGCAATTCCAAGACTTCAAGTTATCAGTCGACGGAGAAAAAATGATTGATCTATTTACTGGAATACGAAGGAATGTCCCCTTGGTTGAGATTACTTTAGGGTCAGGAGTTGACTCCCCCATCTCCAAGATGGAGGCTGATGTCACCCCTTTACCTATTGTACCTTCTGCCCAGGTGGATAAGAACCAGAAGTCAATAACGATAGAAGAGCTACCATCTCAGCCTGAGATTGGATCAAGTTCTAGCATCCCTGTCGTCAGTAAGGTCAGCAATAACAAAATGAAGAACTACCTTCGTAGAGTCAGAAAGAAAGCTGTTAAGGCCAGAATGACTGCTGAGGCGAAAGCCTTAAAGCATGTCAAGTCTAAGCCTAATAAAAAGTTCGTTGCTCCTTCTACGTACCCCTTCCCTGGTGAAAATCATTTTCATCCTTCTCCCGTTACTCAAAGGAGGGAGGTTGTAGAGACGAGAGCGAGATCTTCAATACATCTTCTTGACTACTACATGGCAAGAATCAATCAAGCCAGAACTGAACAAACACCAGCACCAGGCCGTAGGCCCCCAGTTGAAGGTTATGACCCGTCCACTCTACTAGATGATGTTAGGTCACATTTCTATACATGCCCCGCTACATCAACTAGAGAGGAGGAGGTGTAAAAACCACTCGGGGTGCCACTCTCTTAATTACTAAGCCAATAGTAATAAGAGAGGGGAAATAATCTAAGATTATATCAGATAGTGATACCGTTAAAATTCAACTTTAAACGGGGTCCTATCGAGATAAATCTATTTGATTAAAGTGATGCAATGACTTCTAAGGATAGTGCAGACCCAATAATAGTCTCTCCCTCCAAGGATATCGTAGGAATCTAATTACGTACTACTGGGGTCTTGCCACCTAGATTTGCAATTTCTTTTTAAGGAAAGTTTTCAATTTCTCAAGTGTATTGATTTCAAATTTTTAAGATAATTGAATCATCCTTTTAATGAAAATTGACCTCTATTTGATGTCTTAAGCAGGAGAAAGTTATTGTTGACTCCATCAAATGTTTGAATGCCCCTCCCTCCCACCTCTTTTGTAGGATTGATTTAACTGTTGAACTAAAATTAATGTCAAACTTAAGTTAATTTTTGAAATAAAAATTTTCTCAAATTTCTAGTAATTTTCTATCTTAATAGACATCTCTTGCATGTTTAAAATCTGTTCAATGATTTTCAAAAGTCAAGCCTATATTCATTTTAAAAGACTGGGTCCTGCCTTGAGGATTATTCGTCCTTGCATAAGAGAATGAGTTTTCTTCTCTTATACTTGAGATGTAATCCCGGCATTGAAATAAAGGTGTAGCCTCTTCTCAAAATCAAAATAAATTTAAAAAGATGCGCGAATGCGCCAAAATTCAAAAAATGAACTAGTGTAAAATACACTATAAATCAAAAGATGTGCAATGTGTGCCACCAGAAAAAGAAAGAAAGAGGCTCCCTTCTTCTAAATCCTTAAATCTCAAAAGACCCAGTCAACTTTAAATTACTTGACTTTGATAAATTTTGAATCCAGAATTTTTACCGCGCATCGATAATCTATCAAGATACAAAAATCTCCCGTGCAAGAAAATTGAAAATATCAAATTTCCTTACTCAACTTAAACTACTTTGGAATTGATTCTAATTCAAATATTTAAGGGAGACCACAGTTTAGTTTCTACGAAACTTGGTCTAGGTCAACAAAACCTAAATCCTTGAACTTTTCAAAATTAGTTGGAGTCACTCAACTAATCACTGTACTTCTAAATTTATTCCCGTTTGTTGTTCCGACAGGGTCCAAATAGCTAGAGGAAGTTTTCTAATAAAAAGAATGAATCTTCTACTCTTGATGAAAATTCAAAATCTGGTCCTTGAGAAGTGTGTGTAAGCCTTCCACATAGGCATCCTTCCTTTAAGGCCTTGTCTATAAAATTACACTCTATGCTGGGTCCAAGTTCAATCCCACTAGAGGAGTATTTTATAATACTGGAAATTGTCGTTCACAATCAAACCACACCCTATGCTGGGTCTTAGATCATCTCGATCTAGAGGTGTAGTTTCCTTTGTTGGGACTTGCTGTTCAAAATCAAACTATAGTTGAGCAAAGTGCCCGACTCCAATTAAAGGAGCTCAAGGGCCTCAAATAAAAATCAATACATGTTCAACAAAGTTTGAAAGTCTTTAAGTCATATTTGATTCGAGATATTGATAAGTTGTGTTACTTTAGAACTCCCCAAGTAGGAGACTTGGTCGTAGTCTTTTGTAGGCCACTTCTAATCCATTGTAAATCCAATGGAAAGCCTGAATCAATATTGACTGGATCGTTCATTTCAATAACGATCTTTGAGGAAGTTTCCTTTTGAATGAATAACCTGAAGAATGCCACCTAATATTTTCAAAAAATGGGGAGGCCCTTCAGGAAGTACCATGCCAGATGAGTGTCATACTTAAGATCAAATTCAAAACACTTTAAATTTAAAATCAAATTTAAATCAAATCTCAAAACTTTTGAAATTTAAAATCAAGTTCAAATAAATCAAAATCAAATTAAACATAATCGAAGTTCAAAATTCAAAATCAAATTCAAGATGAATCAAAATCTATCAAATTTCAAATTCAAATCCCTCAAATTCAAAATCAATTCAAATCAAATTTCAAATTCAAACATCTTTAAATTTAAAATAAAAAATCATTCAAATCTCAAGTTCCAGAATTCAAATCTGATCCTCTGTATAGAGCAAGTTTCCTCTATATATGATCACCCTGACTCGATCTTCTGTGTAGAGCAAGTTTCCGCTACATATGATCATCCAGACCTGATCTTCTGTGTGAAGTAAGTTTCATCTTCATATGATCATCCAGACTCGATTCTCTGTATAGAGCAAGCTTCCTCTACACATGATCACTCCAGACCCGATCCTCTATATAGAGCAAGTTTCCTCTATATATGATCATCCAGACCTAATCTTTTGTATAGAGCAAGTTTCCTCTATACATGATCATCTAGATCTGATCCTCTATGTGAAGTAAGTTTCCTTCACATATGATCATTCTGACTCGATCCTCTATATAGAGCAAGTTTCCCCTATATACGATCATCCAGACTCGATCCTCTGTATAGAGCAAGTTTCCTCTATATACGAATATATAGTTTTGATCCTGTATGTAGAGCAAGTTTCCTCTACATATGATCATCTAGTTTTGATCCTCTATGTGAAGCAACTTTCCTTCATATATGATCATCTAGACCGGATCCTCTATGTAAAGCAAGTTTCCTTTACATACGATCACTCCAGACCCGATTTTGTGTGAAGTAATGCTTCCTTCTCACAAGATCGTCCAGTTTTCTTTTCCTTAAGGTTAGATGTGAGTCATCGTGCTTTCTATCCTTAGGATTAGATCCGCTAGTGGTGGAGTACGCCCTTCGTGGCACCATCCTAGCTTCTTCCAGTTTTCTTTTCCTTAAGATTAGATGTGAGTCATCGTGCTTTCTTTCCTTAGGATTAGATCCGCTAGTGGTGGAGTACGCCCTTCGTGGCACCATCCTAGCTTCTTCTAGTTTTCTTTTCCTTAAGGTTAGATGTGAGTCATCGTGCTTTCTATCCTTAGGATTAGATCTTCTAGTGATGGAGCACGCCCTCTATGGTACCATCCTAGGTTTAAAATCCAGATCCAACCTTCTGTGGGAAGCAATGCTTCCTTCCCTCAGGGTCCTCCAGTCTTCTTTTCTTTAAGGACAGATGTGAGTCATCGTCCTTTCTTTCCTTAGGATTAGATCTATTAGTAATGGATAACGCCCTCTACGGCACCATTCTAGTTTCAAAATTCAAATCTTCAAGCCTGATCTCCTATAGGAAGTAATACTACCTTCCTATGAGATTATCCAGTTCTCTTTTTCCTTAGAGTAAGTATTCTCCTTCTCTTAGGATTAGATTCCCCAGTGATGGAATAAGTCCTCTCTGGCACCGTCCTAGATTCAACTCCAAATTCAAAATTCAAACTTTCTTCTCCTTAAGGTTAGGCTTTTCTCCTTCCCTTAGGATTAGACTCCCTAGTGATGGAGTAACTCCTCTATGGCACCGTCCTGGGTTTAATTTCAAAATCTAGTTCTCTCTTCCTTAGGGTAGGTTCTTCTTCCTTCCCTTGGGATTATACTTCTTAGTGATGGAGTAAGTCCTCTATGGCACCGTTCTGGAATCAATCTCAATCAAGCTTTCTTTTCTTTAGGGCTAGGCATTTCTTCCTTCCCTTAGGATTATATCTACTAGTGGCAGAGTACACCCTTCGTGGCACTGCCCTAGTATCAAAATTCAAACTTGATCCTCTATAGCTAGAAATTCTTCATTCCTATACGGTCATCTAGACCCTCTTTTCCTTTAGGGGTTGATTTTCCTCCCTTTAGGATTAGATCTACTAGTGGTAGAGCACGCTGTCCCCAGCACTACCTTAGTATCATTTTAAAATTCAATCTTCTAGGGTTAGGATTTCCTTCCCCTTAGAATCAAATCTAGATTCAATATTCAATAGTTAGGAGTTCTTCCTTCCTATATGATAGCCTCGACTTTCTTCTCCTTTAGGGATAGACTTTTCCTTTCCCTTAGGACTAGATCTACTAGTGGTAGAGTACGTTGTCCCAAGCACTACCCTAGTATCTTTTCAAATTCAATCATCTTAGGGTAGGGTTTTCCTTTCCCTTAGAATCAAATTTAATTCTGATCCTTTCTAGTTAGGAGTTTCTTCTTCCTATAGGATCACCCATGTTCTTTTTCCTTTAGGGATAGATTCTTCCTTTTCCTTTAGGGATAAATTCTTCCTTTCCCTTAGGACTAGACCCACTAGTGGTAGAATACGCTTTTTCTAGCACTATCCTAGTATCTATTCAAACCCCGATTCCCCAGGGATAAATTTATCTTTCCCTTAGGATCAAAACTCCAGACTTGACCATTCTATTCGGTCAACACCAATATGTGCAATAGAACTACATTCTATTACACATATTGGGGGTCCATTTATTGACCTCATTTTTGTATGAGGTTAGTAAAACCAATCCAGACTTTAGGATCTTTCAAATCCTTAGGATTCAATCTTGACCCTAGGATCAACCTGATCTTAGATCAATCAAGAATTTCAGTCAATTCAAATTTCAAATCCATTTTGATTTCAAACCCATTTAAGCTTCAAATAAAACTCAACATTAAGCCAATCCAGATCTATTCAATTTCCAGATCATCCTAGACCTTAGATCCTAGGATTTCTAAACTTTAGGATTCTCCTAGATTTTTAACCTTAGGAACTACCCAGACTCTAGATCAGTCCAGGTCTTAGAATTCTCCTAGACATCAGATCTATCTAGACCCTAGGATCTTACTAGAATCTTGACTTTAGGATATATTTTAGATCTTAAGAACCTTCTAGATCCCAGACCTTAGGGTTTCCTAGACTCTAGGAGCTTCCTGGACTTCAGTCCCTAGGATCTACTCTGGACCCTAGGATTTTCCTAGATCAATTTAGGTCATAGGATTCTCCTAGACCTTAGATCTATCTAGACCTCAAATCTATTCAAACTCTAAACTAACCCAGACTTTAAATCAACCCATTCAAGACTCAAATCAATCTAGAGTTTAGCTCAATTCAAACCCCTGATCAATCCTGACCTTTAAACATTTTAGATCTAGCTGTCACAGCCTCTGACCTGACTTTAATCCTATCTAATCATCTATAATCACCTAAATGATTGTAAATTATTTAGATAGTTTAAACTCTATCATTCAAATTCAAATTCCAATTTAAAACCAGATTTTTAGACTCAATTCCAAGGCCAAAGGTCTAAGTGCTGAAAGCCTTTTCCAATGAATCTTTGAACATTTCAAAACCCTATCAAATGACCTCTGATTCAAGGTCTATCAGTTCCAAACTAATGTGACATGTCTCTAGAGGCAACCCTCTAAATTTGACCTCATTCTGAGGTCTCTAACCACTGAAACTAAATTGAAATCCAAAGGTTGTAAAACCTTCAAATATTTATAGTCTATGCCACTAGACCTGCCACCTAGTGGATTTTGATCCTGGAGTTTTTTACAAAGCTTCAAATCACTTCCAAACCCTTGATTATGACCCATTGAGTAATAAACTGCATTTTGTTGGACTTAATTTGACCCCTACTTGATTAGGGGTCAAAATGACCAAAATATCCCTATGGGGTGTGAATAGTCACTTTGGTCAAATGAGCTCCAAATCAAATTCAATCACTTCCAGCAAGTTTCAAATATCAAATCAAACCCATTAAACCCAGGACCAGCCCCTGGGTCAACCTGGTTGCCCAAGTCAACCTAGTTGACCTAGAAGGCCCTTTAGGGTCAAAATAGGTCATTTTGACCAAATGACCTCCTCAGACCTTGGGACCACCTCCATTGGTCTCCAAATGTTAAACCAAATTTGTTGAGACTATTTCCAGACCCTAGACCCACCTGGTTGATCGAGTCAACCAGGGTTGACCTAAAAGGCCCATTAAGGGCCCAAATAGGCCATTTGATCTAGATGACCATTCCAAACCTTGAAACCACTTCCACCAGACCCCATTCATCACTTTAAACCTGTTGAGCTCAACTTTTGGCTTTGGGTCAACCTGGTTCGCCAAGTCAACCTAGGTTGACCACTTTAACCCTTAAGCTTACTTTATACTCAATCAAGCTTCATATCAATTTCAAACTTATTCAAAATCCCCTGATGCTTATTTTAGTGATTTGGACTGGATTAGACCCTTTGACTCAGTCAAGAGTTGACTTGGTCAACTGAGTCTACATTTGGTCAAAATTGATCCAATTAAACCTTAAAACCCTCTCATATGAAATCAACCCAGTTAAATCCCATTAAACCTTCAAACATATCTTAGTTTGTGATTTCAAAGCCTCTTGACCAATGATGAATCAAGTCATACTTGATTTAATCAAGTCAATCAATTTTGACTTCATCAAATCTCCCCACATCTATACACATGTGCTCAAATTCTAATTCTTAAACTTAAAATCATTTCTAGATCATTTTTTTCAACTCCCTTGACTACCTTTCCAATGATTTGGCTTTGATTAAACCCTTAACCCAACCAATAGTTGACCAAGTCAATTGGGTCTATGATTGGTCAAAGTTGGCCCATATGACCCATTTCAATGCTTTTAATCAATTCAATCCATTTTAAATTTCAAACCAACTTCAAGCCATAACCTTAATATGCTCTAAGGCTTTGTCAACCTAATTTAAGTCTAGTTGATCAAGTCAACATATGGAGACTTGGTCAAACTAGCTCAAACCTTTTTTTTAATGCATGTAAACTCTTATCCCTAGGTTTCACACTCCCTCCAATCTTCCAAACTAGCTTAGATTTGTTTTCATGTGCCACCTCAGTAGCCATATGGCTATGGGATTGGTCAAATTGTCAAACCTAGAGTTTAAAGTGGTCAAAATTGGTCAAATTGCCTTTTAAACTTATTTCCCTCTAATCTAAACTCTTCCAGCCATTCTAAACCAGCATCAAAACTTTCTAAGTACTGATTAAATCCAGCTTAAGCTTTAGATCTCAAAATGAGCATTCATTCTAACTTTTAGCCTCTCTCTCCATATTCAAGTTCTAACCCTGAACTCTTTGATTAATCAAGCTCTCAGGGTTATCCTCTACCCATCTCGAGCAAAAATCAGCCGGTCAAAGTGGTTGCTGGCGATATTTTCGGCGAGCAAAGGACCCAATCTGTCCAGCCCAAATACTAGGCGATGGAAAGCTTTGCAGGCCATGGTTCCTGAAGATGGATTAAACGTGGACAAACTACAAGCTCAGAACATCTTTAATCATCCAAATCCAACAACTATATAGAGGTATATATCTAACCCTAGGTAGAATCACTTAGAGCTTTTTAACTTTTTAAAACGTGCTTTTCAATCCATAAGAATGGTTCCACATTAATGCTCTTCACTTTGACAATCTACGTTTAAAATTTTATGTCATTTGGTTAAGTAATTTGAGAGAATGAATTGAAAAACCGAACCTAGGGCGCTCTCCGTGAGATGCATGGCTGGGACATTTTCTAACCCGTTGATCTTGCGATCAACGGCCCAGATTGTGTTATCCCGCTGAGATACATAACCACGCGGTTTGATCTTTTACAGATATCATCGTCCGACAAGATCACAGCCGTCCAATCCAAGTTGCGGAGGATCGAACGGCTGCAAAGGATTGCTGACTCACTTAAGTTAAAAGCGCGTGGGGCCCGCCGCTATCCCAATCGTTGGGTAATGATTGCGCGGTGGCGCAATCATTACCAATGATTGCCCGCCGCCGCGCAGTTTTAACCAACCAGTCACCGAGTGCCACGTGGCAATCCGCCGCCGCCAAGCCTATTATATTAATTAAATTGATTTTAAATGTATTTTTAATTACAGAAAACTTTGAAAAATCATTAAAAATTGAGATTTAATTTAAAAAATTAATTTAATATACCAATTTGCTCAGATTTTCAAGGCCTTTAATTTAAATATAAATTTACTTTTAAATATTTTCTATATTTTTTTATAATTTTAAATATTGTTTATTTGGCTATTTTAAGTATTAATTAATTAAAATAAATCAATTTAATTTCATAATTTTAAAATAAACTTTTTTTAAAATCATTTTGAATCAGATAATATATTTTAAATGTTTGAACCTTAATAATTAAATTAGATTCAAAATACTTCTATTTTAAATATTTTAAATAATTCTAATATGTAAATACTTAATTAATATTGAATTAAATATTATATTAAGTAGTTTAAAATTAAGTTTTATTTTCAAAATATTTCTAAATAAATTAGAGGACCTCTCAACTATTTTAAAATTAATTTTATTATATTTTTAAATTATTTTAATTTCAAAACTAATTTATATATATAAATGATAATATATGTCTATATATATAGTTCAAAGCTATTTTAAAAATTATATTTACTTAAATCTTTAATTTGAGAGGTCCATTAAAATTTCAAATATAGATTAAACTTGGTTGAACAGAATTAATGTGGATGATTAGTGAACAATCATATTTTGGTTGTTCTCTAATCTTGTTTCTAATTACATACGTTATGTTAATCCATGTATATTTAAGGACATACACACACCACTTAGTTTAAGGCTCTCCTAGATCTAGGATTGATTGTTTGATGTGTATACTTGTCATGTTATGTCAAGGGTTAGTGGAACATGGATTTGAACCTAATTAACCTAGTGACATCGTTAAGGACAATAATTAAGGACTTTGTTTAGAGAACTTAGATTAATTCTAACAATTAGGATTCACCTCCTATTGAATTGAAACTCAAACCATTTGAACATAGTGACACCCTCAGCTCATAGGAAAATACCCACTGAATTTTGAAATCATTAAGCCCCTTAATTAATTTAATCAAAATTAACCCTTAATTAAGCCTCAAAACCTTCCAAAAATTATAATAAATCAAATTTAAATCCAAAAATTACATATAATACTTCATACTGACCAGAATTAAACCCTTAGTCAATGAAAAATAAAAGCCCCTTGACTAGACTTTAAAATTAAGTTTAATTGAAATTAAATATTTAATTAATTTAATTAATTAAAAAAAATAAAAATTATAAAAATTTTCCAAACACTTGGAGATCACTCTTTAGGTCATTCCTGACCTTTGGAGTTGATTTCAAGGTGTTTGGAGGTCATTTGGATTCAAATCATAAAAAGGTTCTTAATTAAACTAATTTTGAAAATTCAATAAATACTCAAAACTTCAAAAATTCATAACTAATTCAAATGAACTCCAAATTGCAAAAACTCAAAGGCATAAAACTCATCTTAAGGTCTAATATTTATTAAAAATATTAAGTTTCTAGAAATCAAGCAAATTTTAAAAAGTCAACTTTTGGTCAAACTTAGTTAAAAATTCAAGTCAAAACTTCAAACCTTCATAATAAAATGTAAAAAAATCCAATTTCAGAATACTTACTGTCTAACTGATCATATTAAGGTCTAGTATTTTAATAAAATACTAACTTTCTAGAAAACACTTTAATTCAAAAAGTCAACATTTAACCCCTTAATTAAATCATTAAAATAATCCAGAAAATCCCAAAATTCAATAAATCATTCAAAATTCCAGAAAACATTAATTCAAACCTAAAACCAGCAACCAATCAATTTGAATAAAATTTATCAACTCTCAAACCCTTAATTAAACTTAAAGCACTTAATTATACCGGGTACCACTAGGTAACCCAGGCCTACGAGGCTACTAAGTTAGCCTCAAGGAAAGTGAAATAAACTTCATGGCCTCGGTGTGCAACAAATGTGGTATCCAATAAATAATTAAAATCAATTTTAAAATCAATTTTAAATCATTAAGACTTAAACTTCAATTAAAATCTCCCTCAAGCCTTTCAACCAACCAGAACTTTAAACAACTTCAATCAAGTACCCTATCTAGGACATATCAAAGCCACACAGCCTACCTCACACACTTTAGATGGTTTGCTAGGACAACCAACTCTAGTCTTAGGCTAGGTCGGTGTTTACTTTTCTGCTACTTACGTGTGCCGAGTTTTCCGTGGTTTTCATTGCATGCTGGTTGCTAGATTTATGTAATTGATGTTGATGTGATTATTTATTTATTTACTGCACTATGAGTTGAATGATTGTATGTTAGATCTACCCCTAGGTTATGAATGATCTATACTAATTCAATCTTATGCATGTGGCCATGCTCATACAGGGCATAAATTAAAGGGGGCAAAAATCATTAATATTAAAATTACACAGGTGCTCCAAAAATTTACTTAAGTCCCCCTTTAAATCAAAAAGAGAATAGCCAAGTGTGGCAGGTTTGAGCATTTTTAATTTTCAATATATTAACTACTTGGGATGTAAATATAACTGTTGATTATTAAGATAACCCTGCAGGTTGTTGAGTCTAGATTTTTAATTTTTATTGATGTAATTTGAATGTTAATTGAGTTGTAAATTATTTAAAGTACTTTGAGATTGGGATGTTTAAACATCCAATTTGGAATCCAAAGAGGAAGGGACATCCCTTAGAGGAGAGTTCTTATCCATTTGGAGATCCAAATTAGGATGAATTTCAAATATCCAAAGAGAAAAGATAACACCCCTATTCAGGGGGAGTTCCTTTTCATTTGGATATCCAGACCCGACGATCCAAGGAGTTCCAAGAAGACCAAGAAGTCAAGAACGAGAAGAATCTCAAATCTCAAAGTCACTTGAGTCTGAGGAATAGAATCCGGGTTGTTGTTAGTGGTACCCGGCCACTTTACTTTTCCTGCAGACCCTGGGTTATATAATTAAAAGGCACTTGCCTATGGACTTTCATTTTGAATATTTATATAATTGATTTAATTATTTAATTGATTTGATTGATGTGTTGATTGTGATTAAGGACCCGCATGTTTTTAATAGTTTATTTTACGATCTTGCATGTCGTATTTGATTTAACCTGGAATCCGATTGGAGGCTCGTGAGGGTACGGTCATAAACTATTTCTACTTAAATAAAATTTAAAAACTTCAGGCTCAGATAGTGACTCTAACACTTTTAAGAAGTAAGCCCGGACTCGCCGGAGGTTTTTCATGCATTCATATTGACTTTTCTCATCCGTGTTAGGCACCTCTCCACCTGCAGGTTTTGGCAGACCACCTGACCTATTAGGGTACAGTTCTGTCCAAGGGGATGTTGTGCAATCTCTAGGATAAAATCTATTTTTAAGCATGATTTTAAAACTGCTTCATTTTGATTTAAGCATTTAATCGAGTCAACTAGCATGCATTGCATTAGATACAAATTAAATTTGAGTCAAAATCTTTAATTGCATTCTTAGCTTAATCATTTTACCCAACATATGTTAAGGGGTGAATTACGATCTGCTCTAGATGTCGACCTCAATTCTATAATCCAATCTTAAATAATGTTCTAACCATTCTTTCATTAAAGACCGGATACATGGTTTTAAAGCGCTTAGGTGGTTTAGCTGGCTCCCCAATCCAGGCCGGGGTAAGTCCAGGATTGCATTGCATTAGCTAGAATCCGTGTCACTGATTTTTAGTACCCAATTTTAGACTTAGGTTCTGAGGCAGATTTTCAATCCTAAGACCTCAATCTTCCGGGAATCTAATTCCCACTTTCTAATAAAATTGACCATTTAAACATTAAATCTCTTTCAATCTAATTCAAGCCCAATACTTAGGATAGTTTGAGGTGTTTCTGAAGTAATTCAGAATCTCAAAACACCTCCTACTCTTCTTCCTTTGATTCCAGAAGTAAGTGCTCAACTTTGATCAAATCCCTGTTGAATTTCCAGTCCCTACCTCCTTTGACATCAATCTTTGAATTCTTAAATAAAATTCGTATCGCTATTTTAATCAAGAGTTTTCATAGGAAATTTTCTGGTTTTCTATGATGTAATTAACTATGAGGGCTTACGCTCGTAGGAGATTTAGAAACCCAGACCTGATTTCAAAATTAAGTTTTCAAAACCTTTAATTGATTATCTTTGGGAAATTCAAACCTGATGATCATTATCGTCATATTCAAATTATTGATAGTGACTGATATTTTCTTTCTTCGGATAGATATATCAATTACAATCATAACTCTGATTATGAAATAAATGATCAATCTATTCAGATTAGCATAGTCAAACAGTTGATTAAACATCACTTTGATCCTTTGAGATCATATGTTGTTTCTCCTTGAGTTTGACTACGATAATCAGGATAAATCAAGATTTGTAATCTAAACCTATTAGGGAACGATATGTTCATCTTTCGAGGTGATATATTATTCATAATAAGTGTTCGATTATAAAATCAAAATTCCAGAAATTTAATTTCCCCAAAGAAAATTAAACACTTTTTCAAAACTTATATTTTTCAATTTTTCAATCACATCAACAGTATCTCCAAATTTTCTTCCATTTCTAGGATAATGAAATCAATTGGGAAGATAAACTTATCCACCTTAGTGAGAACAACCTCTACCACTCTCGTAAGACAAGTAAATAATTTATTAGCAAGTTGAAGAGTGATAAAGGTAGGTTGAACATCTCCTACATCTAGTATTTTAAAGATGGATAAGGGCATAAGATTGACGTTGGATCCAAAATCACATAAGGCTATACCACAAAACTTATCTCCTATTACCATTGGAATGGAGAAGCTACCAGGAGCTTTTAATTTTTAAGGATTTTCTTTTTTAATAATAGCACTACACATTTCAGTTAAGGTAACCATTTAAAACTTTCCTAACTTTCTTTTCTTATTCAAAATATCTTTCATGAACTTAGCATAGGTTGGCATCTAATCTAAGGCTTCATAGAAAGGTATGTTGAAGGTTAACTTTTTAAACACTTCTAAGAACCTGGAAAATTGCTTATCCAAATATTACTTAATTAAACTCTGAAGAAAAAAATGGTGGTGGTTTCTCTATAACCTTCCAAATGGGTCCCACAATTTCTTGGATGGCTTTTGGTTGTTGGGTTGGAGGTTCGGATTCTATGGTTTCTTCTACATAACTATACTTTGGAGGTTAATCTTTATTCATGTAAGGATCTCCCAAATCTTTCCCACTCTTAAGTGGGATATTATTGCAGTGCTCCCCAAATTTTATTAATGATATTGATACTATAACTGATACCACTGTTTATTCACTTTTACTATTACTAAGATTGATTCAATGTTTATTAATTTACTATTGTTAAGTATAAATTTTGAATTTTTTATTATGTTAAATATCTATAAAAATGTTTTTTTTAGTTGATGTTGTGTGGGAAAGAAGAAAAAATTCATAAGTGTTAAACCAAACTGTAGCATGATAAAGCCTCAGCATTAGATCAAGTAATCATAGCGATGGAGCCTCAGGAAAATGGAAATTATTTCAATGCCCTAGTAGAGTCATGGTTAGTGCAACAGTGCTACATAATTCCATAGTGCCATAAATCAGTACCATAGCACCTTAGTCTTAAGAATTTGAGCTTTGGAGTGTTGAGCATTACAATGCCATGGTGCTAAATTGTACATTCAAGCATCACAGTGCTCAACTTTTATAACACTGTAGTGGAGAAATTATTGAAAGATGAAGCAATGCCAAATCAGCCAAGTAATGCACCGGTTCATCCATTAGATACATCAAGTCAGAGAAGCAGCACAGCACAGCGAAGAAAGCCCAGCAGTTCCAAGGTACTAATTTATTCTATAATATCACAACGACACAATCTGAAGCACTGTGGTGCCTAAGTCCATTTTGGTATAAGTATGAATAGTTTTCCATTCATTATAGTGGAGAGTTTTGTCATTTTAGTCATGGTTCTGTCATTTTATTCTTTATAAATAGTAGTGCCCGTTTAGAGTAAAATCTAATGTAGGCCAATAGAGAGTAAGATACTACATTTGGGAATGATTAGCTAGCCTCTTATAAGCAATCGCACATTTAGAAGAGAAAGGAGTGTGAAGAGTGCATTTGTACTATCCAGAGGACATCTAAAATAACTTTTACTCCTTATTTTATCTTTGATGCAAGCAATAAAATTTGGTTTTTTCTTTATATACATGTATGGCTAATTTCTTAGTTTTGGGCTAATGATGTGAATCTAATGTTAGTACTAATATAGACGCTAGTACTTTGAATGAGAAATAATGTTTTTAATATCTCTCAAATATAATTTAATGTATATAATGACAAAGTGTGGAGTTAAGAACAATTGTGATATAATGCCTCAGTCGAGGATTATTGGAACAAATAGGAGTATTATGATGGAATGTTTGTATGCCTCGATACAGGTTGTTTAACCTTCAAGGATCTAAGGAGATATAATCACTGTAGAAATACTATAACCCTCCCTTTATATCCCTACAAGTTAAACAGAGATCTAGTGATGCATATACTCTAATCCACATTAATAATAAAGAGTTTCATTAGGAAAACTTTTATAATTTGCATTCACCAGTCCAAAACATTTTTTTATTTGTATCTAATCTTTTCTCCTACAATCTACTATTGTGCTAAAAACTCAAACCATATCTTTAATTCATAGGATAAATATTATAGTTATAGTAAGTAGTACTAATTTACTTGCATGTTAGCAAAGCACTTTCTCATGTGATTAACACTCACTTAATCACTTTATTATTTGATAGACATCTGCACTTACGTATTTTAGGGGTATTACATATCAAAGAAAATCTAAGCATATTTCATCCCAAAACATAATCTTAATTTATGCATTAAACACATTCCGTGCAATCTCACCAGCATACACAAACACCCCATCAAATATTATATACCATGTGGTTTCTATACAAAGCATGTGATACATATCAAGTAATATTGAGCATGTAATATAGAATACTAATTGGGTTTGGATATAGAATGATTGATCCACATGTGTATACTTATTTGATTATACTACATTATTATAGATTCTGATAGTTTTCATAAATGTTTCTGGTTTGTTGATTTATATGATTTCCTTACTGCTATGATGTATAATTTAGAAAGAATAGCTTATTGCATATTTGATTTGACATCTGTATGGATTTACTAATCTACTAATATATCAATTTATTAGTTTCTTGGTTTATTGATTCTACTATTTCTATATTGTATTATTTTATTAGCTTCTATATTATTTTATAGATTACTAATATTGTAATTGTTTACTATTTTTTCATAAATTCATAATCATATTGCCTGCTATTATTACGGATTGATCGATTAATTGACAATATGCATATTGCTTTTTTATTGTAGTTTGTGTTCAGTTATAAGATTTAGTGGCCTACTGGGCTTTTTATCTCATTATATATGGTTTAAATATTTTTAGGTCAAGGTAGAGGATTGAGAGTGTATAATTGATTAGTTATAGGATTTGCTAAGTTTTTTTATTATTTTATTTAGTTATTTTTTTGTAATCAAGAGCAGATATATTGTGTGTTGTAATTTTATAACTCTTAGCAATTATATAAGAGATGTATATTAGTGCTTGGATAAATAGTGTGGTTTTTACCGCTAGTTTAATTATTGATAAAATAAAATAAATAGCTCTGGTGGTTGTTATTGAAAAATTATTAAATGACAAAAAGAATAATTCTTCCAAATTTTGATTCTAGGGCATGACATATTTGGTGACCCTAAAAGATTTAGTCTTATTAATTGATTGTAAATTCAAAATTAAAAATGGTAGAATAAATGATATTTATGGTATATGTCATCTTATATGATTACATATGAAATTAACTTAATTAAGGCCTAAGAATTTAGGAGCATAATAAAATCAAATTCACAAAAATTTCAAAGTGTACAGAGAAGATCATATAGTCTGATCAAATAGAGAAGAGTTTTCCTAGAGCTTGCTAAATATACTAATCATATTGTATGATACAAATTGTATAGGAAGATTAAATAGAGATAATTTTTTAGGGTTTCAGGCTAATCATACTTATCATAGTGTATGACCAGGCTGACACATTTATTAAATAACCATTTTAGGATTTCTAATGAAGCCACCATTTTAAAATGCTTCTATAAAAACCCTAAGACGTGACTTTAGAGATAGATGTTATTAAGATCTTTTAATGACTTGGAAGGAATGATTTTCATTTATAACTTATCTTTTTATTTGGGTTTTATAATTGTCTTTTAAATAGTTTCTTATGTGATTAGCACCCTTGGTTTTTTATCCAAAGCATATTCTTTAATTCTTTGATTTGAGAGTCCAGGTTATGGTTTGGGATTTTTTTGACCTTTACTTATAGTGATCATTATGATGTTATGATTTTGTTAGTACTATGGACTGCCTAGTGAGTCTAGGGTAGCCATGCTTTTGAGGTAGTGAAAGGAGGTCTAAGAGTTTCTTGAATAGTCATGAAAGAGATAGGATTCTTTGCAATTCCAAGAGAAAAAGGAGAGAGGTTGTGAAATTCTAAAGTAGAAGACTTGTGGAGTGGATTTAGGTTGGTATGATAGACCACTATAAATTTATTTTCACCTTTTTCTTTTCTCTATTATATCATTCTTGCATGACTACTATTCATTATGATGATAATTATTATTAATGGCATGATAATATTTTGTCATGTGAAGGATATAAAAATTAATCTCCTTTTGAAGGTTTTTTTTTTTGTGGGGGGGGACCCATGGAGGGGCCTACGCATTGATTAAAATTTAATTATAAGGTCCTTAAAGGGCCCTCGAGCTCACAACTGCTCAAATGAGCTATAAAAAAAATAAAAAACCTACGAGCTCAAGGTCCGTGCTAAGAAAAGAAATTAGGGTTTTACTAGCGAAAGAGTTATTAGCTTCAAAGTTTGTTTTTGAAAAAGGAAAATTTTCCACTTGCTTATATATTGTATTAAAAATGCCTCCAAGTGTTTTTCAAAATTTAATTAATTTAAAACTTCTAAGTACCTTACTTCACAATTTTTTTTTAATTATCTTTGTTTAAATAACAAAAAAAATTTCAAAGATGCATTATTCACCCCCTCCCTCTTGGCTGTGCTACACACTACAATTGGTATTAAAGCATGTTACTTGTTAGATAGGTTTCCCTACCTCAAGTAGTTTCGGTTATGACACAATTAAGAAATAAAAATACATTAGAATGTACTCCATTACCCAAATATCATTGTTTGATAACATTCCCCTTAATTTTTTAAAAGTGAATATAATAACTTTTTTCTTGTCTATTAATTATTGGATATGAAATTTACTCCAAGTAGCATACACACTACTCATATATTTAAAAATGGGAAAATTGTTAAAATTCCATTTAGTGAGTGAACCCTTGATACAAGTGAATTAATCAAAACTAAATTCAAATTATTTAAACTATTTATTTTATGTATTAAATTTTGAAAAATATTTGAATCTCTCTACTTATACAAAGGATAAAAAAATATATATGATAGGCTATACATTACCTATGAGTGAAGACATGAAGTTAATTAGGCTCATATAAATATTTTATTTCATGATTATGATTTTTTTGTATATAATTGAAGGCGAACATTACTGATATGTACACTTGATTTACAAAAAATTATCACTTCTCTTCTTACCTAAGGAAGTAATTTTTCTAATGTTGAAAATCTAAACAAAATATTGATATGCTTTCCTAAATCATGGGATTCCAAGGTGATGGTGTAATAAAAAAATTATTTTTCTATTATATTAATCATTTTCTTGGCTTCTTGATAGCATATGAACATAAAGTTAGTTAGAGGTAAGCATATACAAGTGTGTTGCAAATCTAGTTTTGATGATGACAAACATGTTTCCAGTGTGTTTTGCTTGGCTAATCTGTTTCAGGCACAAAAGACCGCGAGCCACTCAAGCCAACTCAAGATCGGGTCCAAGTGTGTCAAATATATGATTTTTCCTTTTATTGAGTCAATTGTAATGTAACTAATTCCCTAGCTAAGTAACCTTGCACACACACACTCAGGGAGAGAGATTAAGTGAATTAGAGTTTCTGTTAAAAATTTGTTCAGATCGTCCTGGACGATATCCACATCGTCCTGGACGATCCAGTTAAAACAGAAACCCTAATTAGGGCGACTAAGTTAAGAAGGTCTGATTAAGCAGATCGTCCTGGACGATCTTTGGATCGTACGGGACGATATTCTCAAATCAGAAATTCCCAGCCGCCAGATTAAGTTAGGCAAGTTTTATTTTAAGTATTTTGGTCTGATCGTCCCGGACGATACGTGTATTGTCCTGGACGATTCACTACAATCATGCCTAACTTAGTCTGGTAATTAAGGAAAGCAATTAATGTTTAATTAATACGATCACATCGTCCTGGACGATCGCAGGATCGTCCCGGACGATCGTGATCATCTTGTGCATTTCAGCTGTACGTCCAGAACTATGTACAGGACGATTTGGGGCCTTTTTGAACTAATCGTACCGGACGATTACCCTATCGTCCGGGACGATCAAGTCATTTTTTGGTCGTCCAGCAAAGATTTCTCTGGACGACCCGAACTGTCTTCTGGATGATTTCCTTCAATTTGAACTAATCATCCCGGACGATCGCAGGATCGTACGGGACGATATGAATAACTTTTTCTACTGATCGTCCAGAAGAGCCAGATCGTCCAGGCTGAAACAGCTGAATTTGAACTGATCGTACAGGATGATCTACCGATCGTCCTGGACGATCTTGGCCGACAAGTTGAGATTTAGGGCAAATTTTAAGCCCTCCTTTAAAAGAACTTTTTCTAATTTTTGGAAAAATCTTTTGCTGCCTTCCTTCCCTGAGAAATCCTAGAGAGAGAGAGAGTTGGGAGAGAGAGAAGAGATCTTGTGAGGGGGAGTTAGTGAGGGATTCACTAAGGTTGCTCCAAGCACGGATCAGAGTCATCTTCTCCGCTCGTCGTCTGTCGTCTAGTCGGTGTTCTTTGTGGGAGGATCGTTCGCAAGAAGATCCGGGTTCTCTGCTCGCTTCAGGAGGAAGCAAAAGGAGTTCGTGGGTTCTCTGCCCGCTTCAGGTGGAAGCAAAAGGAGTTCGAAGGTTCTCTGCCTGTTTCAGGAGGAAGCAAAAGGAGGTCAGGTTCTCTGCCTCACCGTGTGGTGAAAAGGAGGTGTTTTGTACAGGCTTCTCCGCCTTGCTGTGGGAGCAAAAGGAGAGTCACTTTCGTTTAGTGCAATACCCGGAGGGGAGGCTCCGGGGAGTAGACGTAGGTCAAGTTGACCGAACCACTATAAAATCTGGTTTGCTTTTCTGATTCAGTTTTGCACTTTACTTTTCAATATAAACTGCTTGGGTGAATATCGTTGGTTGATCTTTTCGTTATTGTTTACTTGTTTCCGCTGCTAAGTATCAAAAAGATTTTTGTAGTTATCGTGAAATTTTTAAATAACCAATTCACCCCCCCTCTTGGTTAGCCTCGGGACTAGTTCACTAGGGCTTAACATCCCTTTCGAACTTTCAAGTGGTATCAGAGCGGGATTCAAAATTTCTGTTTAAAAACTTTTGAATTTGATCCAATGGCTAATTGTAACAATCGTAATACTGCTGAAGGTTATTCTATTACTAGACCACCGTTGTTTGACAATATTCCTTTTGATTTTTGGAAAACACGCATGTCTACTTTTCTGCAATCTATTGATTATCGCATGTGGATGTTAGTTAAGGACGGATACGAACCACCTTTTCGAATGATTAACAATGTGAAAACTGAATTGCCGTTTGCTGATTGGACGTTTGATGATCGTGATTTAGCACAGTTGAATGCAAAATGTTTGAACTGTTTCTTTTGTGCTTTGAAATCTGAAGACTATATGCGTGTTTCTACTTGTACAACGGGAAAGGAAATCTGGGATAGGTTATGTATAACATACGAAGGTACAACTGAAGTCAAACAATCTAGGTTAAACATCTTGTTACATGATTACGAACTTTTTCGCATGAAACCTAGTGAGACTATTTCAGAAATGTACACAAGGTTCACTCAGATTATTACCTCTTTACATGCTTTAGGTAGAGAACTTACCAACTACGAAAGAGTGAACAAGATTCTTAGATGTTTTCCTGCTTCTTATGATGCTAAGATTACTGCTATTACTGAATCCAAAGATTTAAATACTTACTCTATTGACAGCTTACTTGGATCACTCATTGCTTACGAGCAAGGGGTGAACCAAAGGCAACTTGATGCAGGAGAACGCAAGAAAGAGAAGACCGTGGCACTAAAGGCCAAAGATTCAGATGCTAGCACTTCCGGGTCTGATAGCGATGAAGTTGCCTTAATTACAAGGCAATTCAAAAGCTTTCTAAGGAAGAAACATAAGAACTATCAGAAGTGGAACAAGGGTAAGTTCAATAAAAACTTTAAGGGTTCATCTGAATCGGTTTGTTTTGAATGCAGGAAGCCTGGACACATTAAGGCTGATTGTCCAACACTTAAAGCTCACCCAAGCAAGGAGAAGGGTGAGGAGAAACCAAAGTTCAGAAAGGACAAGAAGCGGATTCAGAAGGCGTTCTGGGCAGACTCTGCATCCGACTCTTCTGAGACTGAAGCTGAAGAGGAGGAAACAAACTTGTGTCTGATGGCTGATGATCACCCTGGTCAGTCGGACCAGGAAGAGGTATGTGAGCTTACTTACGATCAGTTATTTAAAGTTTCTGAAAAGATTCATACATCGTATAGGAAGCTTAAGAAAACCCATGCTAGTTTGAAACTAGATTATCTGATTTTGCAAAAAGAGTATGAAGTGTTGATTAAGGATCATTCCACCATTGATAGCAATCACATATCTTTACTAGATGAGTTTGATGAATTGAATAAAAAGCATTCTGATTTAATTGTTGAGCATAACTTGTTAAAAACATCGCATGGTGAATTAGAACTTGCTTTTAAGAAAGTGAATGATTTGGCATCTGAGTTAGAAAGTATTGAAAGCGCTTTAAAATTTGAAATTGCAAGTTTAAAGAAAGAGAATGAGTTTTTGGAAGTAAAAATCAGTGCTTGTGAAAAGAACAAAACACCGCCTACTTTTAAACAGTTTTATGCACCGCCACCTTTTAAAAATTCTGTTGCAAGTTCATCAAAGAATGTTTCATACACTACTAGGAAGAGGCACTATCACTCACGACGTTTAGTTAATCCTTTTCCTGGTGTTAGATGTTTTTTATGTGGCATGTTAGGACACATAGCACACACTTGTACTATTCACCGTAGTACACATTGGGTGTGGAGACCCAAACTGCCTGTTGCACAGCACAGCACGCATACATCGCATTCTTCTTTTCATAAGAAGGAACCCAAACCTGTTTGGGTTCCTAAGACTGACATTTGATGATTTTGTAGGTGTGCTCTCACACAAGACCTCGTGAGAGCATGTGGTACCTGGACAGTGGATGTTCTAGACATATGACTGGAGATGCAAATCAGTTCATTTCGCTGGAGGCCAGAGCTGGAGGCAAGGTTACACTTGGAGATAACACCACCAGGAAGGTGGTAGGCACAGGTATAATTGGTGATTCAAAGAACTTTATGATTGATAATGTTTTGCTTGTAGATGGACTGAAACACAACCTGCTGAGTACCAGTCAACTCTGTGACAAGGGATACAGCATCAAATTCCTGCCCACTGGCTGCATTTTAAGCTTAAATAATGAAGTTGTTTTGCAGGGGCAAAGGATCAACAACGTCTACAAGCTGGATGTAAGTAGCATTAGATCTGATAATTCAATTTGCTTAAAAACTGCTGCTGATGAGTCTTGGTTATGGCATAGGAGATTGTGTCATGCCAGTATGAAAACCCTTAGGAGAGTCACCCAAAAGGACTTAGTTAGAGGTGTGCCCAAGCTTAAGTTCACTAAGGATCACCTGTGTGATGCCTGTCAGTTGGGGAAGTAAGTCCAGTCCTCTTTTCACTCAGTTAAGGACATTAGCACCTCTAGACCTTTAGAAGTTCTTCATATGGACCTCTTTGGACCCATTAGCACTGCCAGCTTAGGGGGGAGAGTCTATGGTTTTGTGATTGTTGATGATTATTCAAGGTTCACTTGGGTTAAGTTTTTGTCACACAAATCTGAGTCATTTGATGAGTTTAGATCTTTCTCTACTTGGATTCAGAAGAAGTTAGGATGTGAGATTATTACCATCCATAGTGATCACGGAGGGGAGTTTGAAAATGAAAGATTTGGAAGTTTTTGTGAGGATCATGGGATTAGTCACAATTTTTCAGCTCCTAGGACCCCTCAGCAGAACGGGGTAGCTGAAAGGAAGAACAGGACCTTAGTAGAAGCCGCTAGAGCCATGCTTGCCGAGTATTCACTTCCTAAATACTTTTGGGCTGAAGCGGTGAACACTGCCTGTTAAGTGCTGAATAGGGTGAATGTGAGAGTCAAACTGAACAAGACACCTTATGAGATCATTAAGGGTAGAACACCAAATCTGTCCCACCTCCATGTCTTTGGCTGTAAGGTTTTCTTTCTGAACAACGGGAAGTCACCCTTAGGAAAATTTGACCCCAAATCTGATGAAGGAGTGTTCTTAGGATATTCAAGTGTGGGGAAATCCTTTAGGGTGTTCAATAGGAGGACTTTGGTGGTGGAAGAAACAACCCATGTAGTGTTTGATGAATCTGATCCTAAGGAGTCTAGATCTGAAGTAGAAGATGAAGAGATTGTTGAGGTTACCCAAGGAGTTGGAAATATAAATTTGGAGGAAAGGGTAGAACCTCAAACAGAGTTGCCTAGAGATTGGAGATATTCTTCGAGTCATCCTAAAGAACTGATCTTAGGAGACCCTTCTGAAGGTGTTAGGACTAGGCATGGACTTAGGAAGGAAGTAAACCATTCTGCCTTTATCTCAATGACTGAACCCACCAACATCAATCAAGCCCTGTCGGATGAATTTTGGATTTTAGCTATGCAGGAAGAATTGAATCAATTTGTAAGGAATGATGTTTGGGAGTTAGTAGAAAGACCTAGAAACCAAAGTATTGTGGGAACCAAGTGGGTCTTTAAGAATAAGATGAATGATTCTGGTATGGTGGTGAGAAATAAGGCAAGATTGGTGGCTAAGGGGTATAATCAGATAGAAGGGATAGATTTTGAGGAAACTTTTGCCCCTGTAGCTAGATTGGAAGCCATTAGAGTGCTACTAGCCTTTGCCTGTTATAAGGGATTTAAGCTGTTTCAAATGGATGTCAAGAGTGCCTTTTTAAATGGGGTAATTAAAGAAGATGTTTTCGTAGAACAACCCCCAGGTTTTGAGAGTTCCCAATATCCAAATCATGTCTATAAATTAAAAAAGGCCTTATATGGATTGAAACAGGCACCCAGAGCTTGGTATGAGAGGCTTAGCACATTCCTGTTAGAAAGAGAGTTTGTTAAGGGGAGCGTAGACACCACCCTTTTTCTGAGGAGATTAGGAGATGACTTACTCATTGTCCAGATCTATGTTGATGATATAATTTTTGGATCTTCTGATAAATACTTATGTGAAGAGTTTTCTAAAACAATGAGTAAAGAGTTTGAGATGAGTATGATGGGAGAATTGTCCTACTTTTTGGGGTTTAGCATAAGGCAAACGGATGATGGAACCTTTCTCAATCAATCAAAATACACTAAGGACATTTTGAAGAAATATAAAATGGACAAAGCCAAGCCAATCAATACTCCCATGCCCTCCTCAGTTCAGTTAGATAGGGATTCAAATGGAAAATCTGTTGATCAGAAGAAGTATAGAGGGATAATAGGTTCACTGCTTTACCTGACTGCTAGCCGACCTGATATCATGTTTAGTGTCTGTCTTTGTGCTAGGTTTCAGGCTGATCCTAAAGAGTCCCACCTGACTGCTGTTAAGAGAATTCTTAGATATCTTTTAGGGACCCCAAACCTAGGAATTTGGTACCCTAGGCACAGCACCTCTTTTGAGATCATTGGATATTCTGATTCTGACTTTGCGGGGTGTAGGGTGGATAGGAAGAGTACTTCTGGGACTTGTCAATTCATAGGACAGTCGGTAGTCTCCTGGTCCAGTAGAAAACAGAACTCAGTTGCACTTTCCACTGCTGAAGCTGAGTACATTACCTTAGGGAGTTGTGTGGCCCAAGTTCTTTGGTTGAAGCAGCAAGTCTTGGATTTAGGAGTACCTGTTGGCACAATTTCTGTTCTGTGTGATAATACTAGTGCCATCTGTATCTCTAAGAATCCAATCCAACATTCTAGGACCAAACACATTGACATTAGGCATCACTTCATTAGGGACCATGTTACAAAAGGGGACATTGAGCTACACCACGTAGCAACTGAAAATCAGCTGGCTGACATATTCACTAAACCACTGGCCTTTGACTCATTCAGCATGTTGAGAACCAGATTAGGAGTGATTGATATAAATGCTTGATTCTGATGACTGTTGATTTATGATTGTTATGATTGGTATTCTGATTTCGGTTAGTTAGTTTTTGTATTCTGTTTTCTGATTTCTGTTAGTTAGTTTTTGTATTCTGATTTCTGATTTTTGTTAGTTAGTTTTGGTTTGATTATTTGCTTTCAGTTAATTTTATTTCTTCTGCTGATTTCTGTGTTACCCTTTTTTTGTTAGTTTGATTTGAGTATTTGCTTTGCTATGATTTTCTACCTGTTTTTATTTATTTACAGATTCATATCTTGCACTTACTGTTTTATGCTTTTCAAGATCTGATCACCGCTCACTACTTCTGGTGATCTGAATTTTTGACTGGGAGTCTTTACCTTGTTTTGGTTTGGAAGCTGATAAGCAGTGATTGACTTCGCTGAATCTGTTAAAGGGAAGAAACATTGATAATTGTTTCTCTTCCTCTAACTCCTTTACTGGTGTGTAGTTTCTTTTGAATAAAAATCCTTTTCAAAATTAAAATGTTAGTTTTTGAAATAGAGATTATTTTATCTTCCTACAGTAATCTGCCTCATATCAATAGTGTTTTTCAAAGTCTTGAGTCACTAGTTTGATTTTCTAAACCAAGTGATTGCATTTATCATATATTGTATGGATTTTTTTTTGTGAATCGTTCTTCCTTACTGCGGAGAGTCATCTCCTATGTCTAGAAGATAATCTCATAGCTGAGACTCTTTAATGATTATGAAAAGGAGAAAGCTTATAAAAGATGCGCAGTGCGCCAGATAATTTGAAAAAGAGGCATAAAATGAGCCCAAAACTAAAAAGATGCGAAATTGCCAAATTGGATACACAAAGTGTATCAAAAATCAAAAGATGCGCAAAGCGCCAACCAATTTGAAAAAGAGGCACAAAATGAGCCCAAAACAAGCTTTCTTTCCTTTCAGATTGTTAAATGTCTTAGAGGAATCTGTGCGCCACTTAATATTTTCAAAAGCTTGAGTTTTGAAAATCATGATTTCTGATTTTTTACTTTGTAACACTATTATATCAGATATTTTTCTGGAACGAGGCTTGAAAGGATTTCTTTTCAAATCTAATGTCTTTTATTCTGAATCAGATTTTTGTGTTGAAAGAGGTTTGCATCGATAAGGTGCCCGGGGTCGGAGTTACGAAAGTTGATTATTTCCAACCTTTTTTGGATTTCAGCGCTGTCAATTATCCTGTCATTGGTTTTTGAATCTAAAATCAATATGTTTTATTTTATGTTTTATTTCCGTGTTATGTTTTTCGCTCCTCCTTTTTTTGATGTCAAAAGGGGGAGTCAGTTGTAGTCGTGTCTGTTTCTATTTTCTGAGTCAATGTTTCCTGTATTGTTTTAGCTGTTAAATGAAAATTTAAAAAATGTTTGTTTGTTTGATCTCCTAGTTTACTTTTACTGTCAGACTACTTTACAAATGTTTGCCATCATCAAAAAGGGGGAGATTGTTGCAAATCTGGTTTTGATGATGACAAACATGTTTCCAGTGTGTTTTGCTTGGCTAATCTGTTTCAGGCACAAAAGACCGCGAGCCACTCAAGCCAACTCAAGATCGGCTCCAAGTGTGTCAAATGTATGATTTTTCCTTTTATTGAGTCAATTGTAATGTAACTGATTCCCTAGCTAAGTAACCTTGCACACACACACTCAGGGAAAGAGATTAAGTGAATTAGAGTTTCTGTTGAAAATTTGTTCAGATCGTCCTGGACGATATCCACATCGTCCTGGACGATCCAGTTAAAACAGAAACCCTAATTAGGGCGACTAAGTTAAGAAGGTCTGATTAAGCATATCATCCTGGACGATCTTTGGATCGTACGGGATGATATTCTCAAATCAGAAATTCCCAGCCGCCAGATTAAGTTAGACAAGTTTTATTTTAAGTATTTTGGTCTGATCGTCCGGAACGATACGTGTATCGTCCTGGACGATTCACTACAATCATGCCTAACTTAGTCTGGTAATTAAGGAAAGCAATTAATGTTTAATTAATACGATCACATCGTCCTGGACGATCGCAGGATCGTCCCGGACGATCGTGATCGTCTTGTGCATTTCAGCTGTATGTCCAGAACTATGTACAGGACGATTTGGGGCCTTTTTGAACTAATCGTACCGGACGATTACCCTATCGTCCGGGACGATCAAGTCATTTTTTGGTCGTCCAGCAAAGATTTCTCTGGACGACCCGAACTGTCTTCTGGACGATTTCCTTCAATTTGAACTAATCGTCCCGGACGATCGCAGGATCGTACGGGACGATATGAACAACTTTTTCTACTGATCGTCCAGAAGAGCCAGATCGTCCAGGCTGAAACAGCTGAATTTAAACTGATCGTACAGGACGATCTACCGATCGTCCTGGACGATCTTGGCCGATAAGTTGAGATTTAGGGCAAATTTTAAGCCCTCCTTTAAAAGAACTTTTTCCAATTTTTGGAAAAATCTTTTGCTGCCTTCCTTCCCTGAGAAATCCTAGAGAGAGAGAGAAGAGATCTTGTGAGGGGGAGTTAGTGAGGGATTCACTAAGGTTGCTCCAAGCACGGATCAGAGTCGTCTTCTCCGCTCGTCGTCTGTCGTCTAGTCGGTGTTCTTCGTGGGAGGATCGTTCGCAAGAAGATCCGGGTTCTCTACCCGCTTCAGGAGGAAGCAAAAGGAGTTCGTGGGTTCTCTGCCCGCTTCAGGTGGAAGCAAAAGGAGTTCGAAGGTTCTCTGCCTGCTTCAGGAGGAAGCAAAAGGAGGTCAGGTTCTCTGCCTCACCGTGTGGTGAAAAGGAGGTGTTTTGTACAGGCTTCTCCGCCTTGCTGTGGGAGCAAAACGAGAGTCACTTTCGTTTAGTGCAATACCCGGACGGGAGGCTCCGGGGAGTGGACGTAGGTCAAGTTGACCGAACCACTATAAAATCTGGTTTGCTTTTCTGATTCAGTTTTGCACTTTACTTTTCAATATAAACTGCTTGGGTGAATATCGTTGGTTGATCTTTTCGTTATTGTTACTTGTTTCCGCTGCTAAGTATCAAAAAGATTTTTGTAGTTATCGTGAAATTTTTAAATAACCAATTCACCCCCCCTCTTGGTTAGCCTCGGGACTAGTTCACTAGGGCTTAACATCCCTTTCGAACTTTCAAAGTGCATGATGGAAGGAGAAGGTAATTACATTAAGAATAAAAGAGATTTATACTATTGAGTCTGACACTGTTGAAGATGAGGGCATTATTCCATAAGCAGAAAGTTCAAAACTTGCCTAAATAATAGAAAAAGTCTAACAAGAAGTGGAAGAAAAAAGGTAACAAGAATAATAAAATTAGTTTTGATATTATTTATTTTGAGTTTAAGAAATTAAACAAAAGAATATGGTCTAAGAGAAAGGTGAAAGGAACAAAAGTAAGATGAAAACAAAATATACCTTTTAGATTAATTTAAAATTAGTCTTTTTAGAGACTGAAATTGAGAAAGAAGAAACAAATTTGTACTTAATGGCCAATAGAAGATTAGGTGATTTAGATAGTGAGTAGGTATATGATTTCTCTTATGATGAATTACTTTTTCTAAGAAATATCATGATAACTTAAAAAAATTAAAGAAAATTTTTCATTGTTAAAGAAAGGGTTTTCTACCTTATGAAAAGAACACGATAATTTGTTTGAATAATCTAAAATTTAAAAAAAAAAAGAGGTAAGAGAAAATGTTACCATGCACGCTAAACTTGAGCATGCATAAAATGCATTAAAAGGTGAGGTTTTACATTTCCATTAAATTATGCATGATATATAGGTCATGTTTGGAATCACCAAAAATGAATATGAAGACTTACGAAATAATGTTGTAGAACTAAGAAGCTTATGCCTAGTTCTACACATAACCATATTTTATCTAGAGTGGTTCCACATGTATCAAAGGATTGTTAAAATGGGTTTTTGGGTCGGGTTCAGGTCCAACATGAAACGGACCCACCCTTAATTGATCCAACCAAAACCCAACCCGATTACACAAATGGGTTCAAAATCTAAACCTAAACCGAACCCTCCCCAAACCCATGTCGACCCAACCTGACATGATTACCTGGATGAGTGAAGAGCAGAAAGCATGATATAGGCCCTAAGGAGTGGGGGTTTGGTGAGTGTGGGTTGAACATGAGCTAGATGATGCAAAGTTGACAATGGGTGGGACTTGCAAGTAGGACGTATAGGCAAGTTGTAGTGGGGGCAGAGGGCGAGAAACGGTGTGGGTAGCGAGCGAGATGTAAGGGTTTGCTAGCATGAGCTATGCAATGCTATCTTGGTGTTGGTTTGCCAATACAGATGATGTGAGTGGGAGTGGCGAGGTTAAATATGACATGTTAAATCTTGGTTAAGTTTAGGTTAGTAGGTTGACCTGGACCTAACCCAATTTTTCAAATGGGTCAAAATTCGAACTTAAACCTGACCCGTTTGTTGTATGGATCGACCCAACCCCAAAATTTTTGGGTCATGTTCATATTTGGTTATCGGCCTGGGTCAATAATTGACCCCTAGTGCATCATAATCTTCTTAAAAGAAAAGATTTATATTACATAGGTTATTTCATTTATCTTATAGAATTACTTGTTATTCATGTGGCATGATATAATATATTGTTTGGATGTGCATACATAGATCGTATATGAGCACTCATTATTAATTAAGAATAAAGGACACTAAATTTCAGCACAAAATGCATAAATAATATAATATTTGAGCACCCAAGTTGATTTGGGTTCCCAATGGTGACATCTTAGCATGACTATGTAGGTGTTTCTTCATAATAAGACTCATGAAGGCATTTGGTTCTTGGATAGTGGGTGCTCAAGTCATATAACTGAAGATAAGAGAAAATTCATTTCACTCAAGCTTAGAAATAGTTGAAAGGTGACCCTTAGTGATTTTACCTCATTGAAGGTAATTAAATTAGGTATAATAAAAATGTAATTTCATTTAATATTAAAAATATCCTATTAGTTAATGTTTTAAACATAATTTACTAAATATTTGTTAATTATGTGATAAAGAATTTTATATAAAATTTCTTTTAGATAAATGTTTGCTTGCTCTAAATGGTAAAGTTATTTCAGAAGCTCTATATATAAATAATATCTATATACTTGATTTGGATAGTAGTGGTAGGTCTAAGAAAATTTATTTCCTAAAAACTACAATAAACGAGCATTAGTTGTGGCATATGAAACTATGCCATGCAATTATTAATATACTTAAGAAGATTTCACTGTTGGAGGGTTATCAAAACTAGACATCATGAATGACAACTTAAGTGATTCATGCGAGTTAGGAAAATAGTCTAGATCATCATTTTACTCTATTAAGGACATAGTGACTTTAGGACCATAGAGATATTACATATGGATTTGTTTGGACCATTAACACCACAAGTTTGGATCCAATGGATTTGTGAAAGTATATGACTATAGTAGGTTTTCTAGGATTAAATTATTGGCATACAAGAGTGATTATTTTTTTGTGTTTAGATTAATTGTTGTATGGTTTCAAAAAGAAGATAAGTTGTGTTGTATCTACTATGCATAGTGACCATGGGGAGATGGAAAATAAAAAAACTTAAATCTTTTGTTAGGAGATAGGATTAGAGCATAACTTTTTAATTCCTTGGACACTACTACAAATTGTGATAGAGAAAATGAAGAATAAAATTGTAATTAAATTTATTAGAGCTATGTTGAATAAGAAAAAATTACTAAAGTAATTTGGGCTAAGGCATTAAATACAACATGTTATGTATTGAACTAGTTAAACATAAAACTTTAGCTAAATAAAACCCCTTATGAGTTATTGAAAGGAAGAACACCTAACCTACTTATTTTTGGGTGTAAGTTCTTTGTGTTGAATAAAGAAAAAATAAGTCTGGGGAAATTTGCCACAAAATTAGATGAAGCTATATTTCTAGGTTACTCCTCTATAAAAAAAGCATATATGATATTTAATACGTAGGAGGATATTCATACCACCATTATTTCAATAGTTGAGACTACTTTTGTAGATGAGGCGTTAATTAATGAGTTTCAAATTTTAGCCATATAGGAAGAACTAAATTAATTTGACAGAAAGGATGTGTGAGAGTTTGTATCTACACCATCTATTTATAGTATGATTAGTAGTAAATGTGTATTTAAGAATAAATTAAATTAGTCTAGATCAAGGGTGAGAAACAAGGCAATATTGATGGAAAAGGAATATAGTCATATAGATGAAATATATATTAAAAATATGTTTGCTCTAGTTCCATGAATAAAGGCTATAAGATTGCTACTATAAATAATATGTTTTAAAGGATTTAAATCAGATTAAGTGGATGTAAAATGTTTATATTTAAATATATTGATAAAAAGCATTATTAAGTGAAAATTTTGATATGTTTACACTTTTTTATATAAAAGTACCTCACTTGATGCTTTTGTGCAGGAGAATTTACTTGAGGAGCTAACAAAATGAAGGAAAGTGCCAAGCACCACAATGCCGAACATTTGCAGTGTCATGGCATGTAACCCCCAAATCTTGATCAAGATAGACTGCACAGCACCGTAGGGTAAACTTAGTGAAGCTAGGGATCTTCACGAACATCGTAGAACTAATCTTAGCATCACAACACCAAATTACCTGAGTGACATGGCAAAAAAACATAATTTAATTATAATAAGAGAATGACATGTTGATTCATTTTGAGTGCCAAAGTAGAAAAGAACATCAGCATCACTTCTTTAGTTCAAAATGGAGCATTGCAGCACTACCACTACCTTCGATGTGATGTTAGTGGTAGTTATGGGTCATAAATAAAAATATCATGGTTGAACTTTTTGAGGGGCTGTCATATTTTACTCTTGTAAGCAGTCTTACGCAGAGTCTAGTTGAGGGAAGAGTGTGTGTGTAATCCAAGCAAAGTGGATCCAATTGTAAGGATAATATACAATATGTGTTTGCAAGACATTATTAGTTCTATCTACCCCTTATCTTCTATTGTAAATTTTATTTGAATTAAAATGAAGATTACTTTGATTATTTTAGTTATAATGTTTGGTTAAAATATTTTTTTGAGCTTATGTTTAGATAAGATTCATGCTTGCATAGATTGGATGTCAGAATTGCTATTAATGCAACACTATTTCTAACTTTTCAATGGTTCATTTAGATTGTGTATAGGCCCTATACAATTTTAATATTTAGTATGATCTACATCCTTCAAGGAGGCATAGTGGAATCAATTAGGAGAAATAGCATAGTTTTCTCCTATGCACTATATGTTTGATAAAAAATTAGGATCATAAAGGAGATAGAAAAAGTTGTAGCAAAGTGCATCTTTGCTAAAGACTCTAATGAGGCTGATAAAAATAAGGTTTCTTATGCTTTGATCCACAAAATAACATAAAAGGAGAGCAATCTATGTAAGCGTGTCTTCTTAATTAACATAAGTTCAAGGCTTTCTTAATATAGCATCTCTTCTAGATATACTTAGCTGATAGCTTTCGTTATCACTACCTATTAATTTATACGATAGGATAAATTAAGCAATTCATATGAGTAATAATAAAGTAATCTTGAGATTATCCTTATCCTTATGGGAATGATACATAGCTTACTGTTTTATTACTTGACATGATATGTGCACTTGTGTAGTTTCTAGTGAACACCCTTAATTGATATAGAGTGCTAGGGTTGTGAACACACATCAAGGTTTAATAGCCTTACGAGAGAGTTACTCCGAGGAAAGTAGCTAGTAACTATGCATTTGATGCTTTATCCATTTAAACTACCCAAGTAGTTCCCACTTCTAAAAAGTTAGAACATATTTGAGTTAGTAAAACTCATGGAGCACTGATACCAGTAGATAAGAGCCATTTAATTCCACCTAATGACTAGTTCTTCAAAAGTAGAATCTTTAAATGTCATTAATAATAATAAGTAGAATAATATTGACTCTATTACAAATAACACTGGTTAGAGAAATTCACCTATAATGTTGATTGGGATTAATAAGAGCATTGTAGTTCTTGGAATGTGCTATGATGCTCACTCAAATGAGACTAAAACTTGAGAGCTCAAAGCCACATATTGTTAATTTGGGCACTATGGTGTTACAAGGTAATAAACTTTTGTAGAAAACTACCCAGTACCATAGCATGAAACCTTTGCAGTACCACTGTAAAGTCTAAGTAGGTTGTTAAACCTAAGGCAATTTTCCCAAGGCTAACCAAGAAGGGGGGTGAATTGGTAATTTTAAAATTTCTTAGAATTTTCAAAAATTGATTTAAATATTTTGAGCACAGATATAAATTTTTTGAAAATAATTTTTTAACCAAAGAAAAAATGAAAAATGCAAAACATAAAAATGTTGTAAAAAGTAAAGAATAGAAGATACATGATTTTATAGTGGTTTGGTCCAATAAGACCTACATCCAGTCCCTAGAGACACCTTCTCTAGGTATTGTACTAAACACTAGTGCTCTCCTTTACCCCCACAGCAAGGCAGAGAAGCCCTTACAAAACCTCTCTTCCACTAACCTGGTGCGGCAGAGAACCGTCATCCTTTTTCACCATCCTAGTGAAGGAAAAGACTTGGATCGTATAGTATGATCATACTTTGTGCGTACGATCAATTTAAAAAGTGGTGTACGATGCTATACGAACCTCATTTCATACTCAGGTCATCATATGTATGAACCAACATCATATGATATGATCAGTTCAAAAAATGTTGAGTTTGTATGGGACGAACGGGTACAAACTTGATTTCATACTCTGACCTACGTCCTAGATAAACCCTCTTTGTATAGTATGATCTATTTAAAAAATGTTGAGTTCATACGGGACGAATGGGTATAAACTTGATTTCATACTCTGACCAGCATCTGTATGAACCATTTTTCGACAGTACAAACAGTACTTAGAAAATTTTCTCTGGCATGATCCGATCAACTTTGTTCTGGAGGAACACTTAGGACAAATCATCCCGTATGATTTATGATTATATAGTATGATTAGTTTTAAACATACAAGTGTTTTACACTCCCCCAGTGTGTGTGTGTGGTTACTCAATTAGAATCACAGTCTCTCAAACTCAAGATAAATATAAAAAGTATAAACTTCAATTAAAATAATCCCTAATCTAATCTGTCTTGAAGTCTTTAGCAATCTGGAGTATGATTTCCCAGAAATATTAGTATACACAAACAACACAAACAATATTTCCAATATATGTTAGAAGAAACAGTAATCAACACAATAAGATTTTTGGAATCATAAAATACACACATGATATAAAAATATAGTTTAGAAAATTAAGTTGCAACAATCTCCCCCTTTTTGATGATGGCAAAATAATTATTATTTGAGTTAACAATTACAGCAAACTTTCTCCTTAGCTCCCCCGAAATGAATGATCAATTTAAAACAATGGGTTCCCTTGAAGTTCAAAACATAAACCTAAACCTTAAAATTAAAAAGAAATAAATCAAAAAAACTACTAAAATCACAAAAACTACTAAAACAAAAATAACTCGAACAGAGACATGTACACGAACAAAAAACATAAAACATACACACATCCATAATACAACACCTACATACACACAACACACAAACATCTAACAAACAATCAAAAACATCAATCATCAAACAATATTATGAGTCCCCCTTTTGATAACAACCTAAAGGGAAGTATACCTTGAAATGAAAAGTTTCTATAGAAAAATTAAAGTAGTTGGAGAAAAAAAAATTTAAATTAATTGCAAATACAATTTTAACTTCCAAATGCTAATAAAAAAAATTCAAATTTTAAATTAAAGGACAACTAAGATAAGAAAAGTCAATCTCGTTCAATATTCATGTTAGACAAACTATATAAAAAAACAATTATTGCAAAAAGGATAAAATAAAGATTAAGTAGTTTCTAATTCAAAAGTGAAGATCATTGTCAATTAAATGGATTTGGATTAGAGATATAATGATAATGGAAAAAACAATATGAATTATTTAATTAGCGACATTGTGCATCTTTTCAAAGGTTAGTGGCATACTATGTACATCTTTTCAACTTGGGCTAATTTTATGCCTCTTTTCACATTGCGAACCATTACACAACTTTTTCTATTTTTGCACGCTTTGTGCTTTCCTTTTTTTTGGTCTTTCCAATATCAATAATCTTAATTCAAATTTCATTAATAACAAAAACTAATCACATTGAAAAAGAAAATAATAAGAAAACTAAAACATCTATTTTGCAACAATTATCTCAAAATAATACTTATCTATATGGACATGAAATTGATCTCCTAATCTACATCCAGTTATAATTTAATTTAATTTTGAAAGATTAAATTTTGCAAGGAGATTAATTTATAGAATAAAATAATTTAAAATTTTATTCAAGAGTTCAACCACAAATGATTTGTCTAAAGAAAAATAACCATTTCAAAATATGAGATTTCACTACATATCAATAAAACATTTCATCATTTCATTTAGCATTAAAGAGCACATACACAAATTTTTCTTTTCATCATCACAATCACATATAACATAATCTAAGGAACAACACATGAAATTACTAAGACATAAGATTACTAAAATCATAGGAATACATATCATGAAAAACAACACAAGTACTCATAAGCAACAACAACAGCACATAAGTACATCTAGTAATCAGAGGGGCCTTGATCTAGAGGTGGTGGTTGGTTGAACACAGAAAAGTAACTATTTATCATAGCTACATTGGTGTTAACTGAGTTAAATTTACCCTCAGATCCAACCCATGGCTTCATTATATCTAGCATCCTGTTGATTCAGGTGATTCTAAATTTGATCAAAGCGTTGATCAAAATGAGTTTCCATTCTATTGAAGCACTAGACCATTTATTGGTAAAAATTTTGGTCAGGTCCAGGTGCAAGTGCAGGAGCTCCCCCTTCTTCCTCAAAATCATCTCCCTCAGAGCTTTGATCCTGCCCAAATAGTGGTCAAAAGAGGCATCAGTAAAGTAAATAAGAAGTTCAGTGGGAGGATCAGGATGGATAAGATTGTACTTCTTTTCTAAGATATAGGTAACTAGATGTCCTAAAGCCATTTTTTTTTTCCTCTTATTATGAGGGAGTCCAATATCAAAAGTTTATAAATATAATCCATGATAAGTTAGGCTTCATCAAAAGGTTGTTCAATCATGATCAAATAAGTGACTGTGAACAAAAGAGGAGTTATGTTTATGCGATCACCAGCTTTTGGAATAATTGAGGTTCTCAAAATGTGTTGGATAATCCAGGAATTTTGATTGAGAGAGTAAACACGAGACAAATGACTCACTTGGGCAACACCTCTAAGAACCTGATTTACTTCTGACCTGTCATAATCTACTCTAGAGGTTAACGTGTATGCTCTAACTCCTTGGGTTCTCAAGTGAAGAAAGTTACCTAGATCCTTCTTAGTTATTTCTCCAGATTGCTTGAAGAAATAAGAGGTAATCCTGGTGTGGTCTTGATTTACCTTCATGTTAGCCAGAAAAGTTTGGAAGGTTTCTTTATGAAAGGCATAGATGAGGGTTAAGATAAATGAAAGTTTCATTGAAGCAAATAGGGGCATGACAAAAAAAAGAATGTCACTTTGGATTAGGAGTCTAGAAGGGGCAATCTTTGCTCCAACATACCTAAAAAAGGCTTCCTCATTTTTTCTGGACAAAAAATTGTCATCCCTATTAAATCTAGAAGAATTTCCCTTCGAGGTGCGAGGTCATTTGCTACTAGTTTCCATTCTTAAGATATGGGCTCTAGAAGGTTTGGAATGGATGAGAAAGTGATGAAAATCTTATCCAAAGACCCTTCTATTTAAAGAAAAATGACCTATCATATGGTACGAAATTTTGATTATACGTATGAATATAAAATCATATGGGACAAAAAAAATTTGTTCGTATGAACGGATAAGGCAAAAAATGAAATAAATTTTCATAAAATGCCATTTCTGAGGCATCCTTTCGTACAAACTTTTGACCAAATAATCATACAGACGAAGACGTGTTTGTCCTAGAGGATCAGAAATTTAAAGATCATTTTTATGACGGTTAGGTTCATCCCCTATAAGAAATTGACAACAAGATCATACAGATGAAAATATTTTCATACGTACAATCTACAATCAAAATTGACATTTTCTAAAAAAATAGCCCAAATCGTACAAACGAAACAACATATATCATACAATATGATGATATCATTATACAGTATAAAATCCTAGGAAAAACTAAGTTTTGTGTTGTCAACTCAGAAACCTATCATGTACATGCTACAGAATTTATACGGTACAAAAACATTTTGTATAGTATGAAAAGAATACTTAGAAAATAAGATATGATAAATCGAAAACCTCATCAAACAATATGACATGCTTCCAATAAAATCAAAAACAAAGTAAGCACAAAAAATAACATAAATAGAAAATAATAAAAAACAACCAAACCAACAAATACAAAATACAAACAACAAAACCTTACAAACAACCTAAGAACATAAACAAACTTACAATTACACAACAAATCAATTTTGTAGAATTTTAATTTAAGCATTAAGATCAATCACCCCTAATCTGGTCCTTAAAGTGCTAAATGTGTCAAAAACCAATGGTTTTGTGAAAATGTCTGCAAGTTGATTTTCTGTAGCAACGTGATGTAATTCAATCTCTCCTTTAGCTACATGATCTCTAATAAAGTGATGCCTTATATCTATATGCTTGGTTCGAGAATATTGAATAGGATTTTTTGAAATGCATATGGCACTCATATTATCATAGAAAATTGGAATTGCGTCAATAGAAAATCCTAAGTCAATGAATTATTATTTTTGTTGCAAATCTGAATTTAAGGATCATAATTTTGATGATAACAAATATTTCTATTTCTCCACAAATGTTGCTACTACACCTTTGCTTGTAGTTGCCCTACCTACTAACTTTTCAAGTACACAAGATCAAGTGCAATTCAAGCTAGCTCAAGATTGGGTAGACTATGACTAAGTCAGTCTATAAGTCTAAATTCTAATGGTTTTTACCTTTTCTTGAGTCAAATGTAATAAAGTGAATCCTGATGCTAAGTAACCTTGCACACACACACTTATGGGGAGAAATTTAGTGAGTTAGAGTTTATTTTTTGATTTTGACCATATCGTACAGGACGATCCTCCCATCATCCTTAACGATATTCTTAAACCAAAAAAACTCAGCCGCCAAACGTATTTAGGCATATTTTTGAAATTGATCTTATGTTTAATCATATCCCACATCATCCTGGATGATTTGTACCAATCATGCCTAAATTATTTACATGATTAAGGAGAGTAATTAAGGTTAGATTGATCGATCATATCATCCGGGATGATCACAGGATTGTCCAGGATGATCAATAAGAAAAACCATAGCTTTCTCCTGGACATCCCAAACTATTTGTTAGATGATATGTTCCTTTTGTACTAATTATACAAGATGATATAAACATCATCTTGGATGAGCAGTCATATTTTAAGTCATTTTAACTCATCTACTAGATGTCTCAAACTATCTGTTGGATGATAATGACTTATTTTGAACTAATAGTACATGGAGATCGAAACATCATCTTGGATGATCAGATATATTTCTATATATCATCCCAATTTATCTCCTAGATGACCTAAACTATGGTTTAGATGATTTAGTCAATTTTGTACTAATCATACAAGATGATTCGGTGATCGTTCTTGATGATCAATTGCACAAAATTGAAAAACTAAGATTTTTGAAGCCTGTAATTTAAGCAACTTATTTTTACTTCTAAAATAGATCTTTTATTATTTTCCACTCCAAGAGAGCTTAGAGGAGGAGGAGAGTTTGGGAGAGAGCGAAAGGATCTTGTGATGGGGAGTTTGTGAGGGGATTTACAAAGGTTTCTCCAAGCAAGGATTTGATCATCATCTTCTATCTTCATCCTTAGTTCCATGGTGGCTCTAGGGAGATGATTATTAGCATCAAATTTGGGTTTTCTGCCCTCTTCAGGAGGAAGCAAAAGGAGTTGGGGTTCTCTTCCTTCTTTAGGAGGAAGTAAAAGGATTCTGGGTTATCTTCCTACTTCAAGAGGAAGCAAAAGGAGTCAAAGTTCTCTGCCTCACTAGTGTCGGTGAAAAGATTTGGTAAGGACTTCTCTGCCTTACTGTTGGAGCAAAAGGAGAGTCACTATAGTGTTTAGTGCAATACCTAGAGGGGAGGCTCTAGGGAGTGGACATAGGTCAAGTTGACCAAACCACTATAAATCTGGTGTGCTCTTTTTATTTATTTTCTACACATTAATTTTTGCATATTTCTATGATCTGATCAGTGATTAAAAATATTTGATTTTGAGTATTTTCTTTTACTTACATTGTTTGTGTTTTAAAATATTTAAAATAATAAAAATATTTTTTATTTTGTGTAAGAATTTTTAAAATACCAATTTATCCCCCTCTTGGTTAGCTTTGGGACTAGTTCATAAGCCCTTAACAATCCTAATGAACTTTAAAGTAGTATCAGAGTGAGATTCATAAAATTAAGTTTTGAAAACTTTTAAATTTTGATCTATAGCTAACTTTGGTAATCGTAACACTACGGAAGGATATTTTATTACTCGACCACCTTTATTTGATAATATCCCTTTTAATTTTTAAAAAAACTCGTATGTCCACCTTTTGCAATCGATCGATTATCATATATGGATGCTTGTTAAAGAAGGTTATACTACACCTTATAGACTTGTTAATCATGTTAAAATTGAAATCCCTTTTATTGAATGGACAACTGATGATAGGGATCTTGCATAATTAAATGCTAAGTGTCTAAATTATTTTTTCTGCTCACTAAAATCTGAAGATTATATGCGTATTTCAACTTGTGCAACTGGAAAAGAAATTTGGGATAGATTGTGCATTACTTATGAAGGAATGAATGAGGTTAAATAATATAGACTAAACATTCTTTTGCATGATTATGAATTCTTTCACATAAAACTAAATGAATCAATTTCTGAGATGTACACTAGATTTACACAGATTGTTACCTCATTACATGCTTTAGGAAGAGAACTCACTAATTATGAAAAAGTGAATAAGATTTTGTGATGTTTGCCTTCTTCTTTTGATGCTAAAATTACTACCATTACTGAATCTAAGTATTTGAATAATTATTTAACTGATAACTTACTTGGATCACTAATTGCCTATGAGCAAGGAGTGAACTAAAGGCAGCTTGATGCAGGTGAGAAAAAGAAGGAGAAAGCTATAACCTTGAAGGCTGATGATACTGACTCTGGCACTTAAGGTTCTGATGATGATGACATGGCCTTAATCACAAGGTAATTTAAGAGCTTCTTGAGGAAGAAACAAAAGCATCATCAGAAGTGGAATAAAGGTAAGAATAATAAGCACTCTAAAGGTTCTTCTGATGTTATCTATTTTGAATGCAGGAAGCCAGGCATGTGAAGTCTGAATTCCTAATATTGAAGGCTCACCTAAGCAAGGAGAAGGGTGAGGAAAAGCCTAAGTTCAAGAAGGATAAGAAGAAGATCCAAAAGGCCTTCTAAGCTGACTCAGCATCTGACTCCTCTAAAATTGAAGCTGAAGAGGAGGTAACCAACTTGTGCTTGATGGCAGATCATCTTGATCACTCTGATCAAGAAGAGGTATGTGAGCTTACTTATGATCAGTTATTTAAAGTATCTAAGAGAATTCAATCTTCATATAGGAAGCTCAAGAAAGCTCATGCAGGCCTGGAAATTCAATTTTTAAATCTACAAAAAGAGCATAAAATTTTAATGAAAGATCATTCAACTCTAAATAGCAATCACATGGCCTTACTAGATGAATTTGACTCTTTAAACAAAAATCATCTTGATTTAACTACTAAGCATGATTCCTTGAAAATATCACATGTTGATTTAGAAAAGGCTTTCAAAGAATTAAACAACATGGCATATGAATTAGATAGTAGTGAGCATGCATTGAAATAACAAATGGCAAGCTTTGAAAAGGCAAATGAATTTCTAAGAGAAAAGATCATTACATTGGAGAAAAATGAAACACCACCTTCACTTATAAGATTTTATAAGACATCATCAAAGTATGCATCATCCAAACCTAGGAAAAAGACACTATCACCCATGTAGATTAGTTAACCATTTTCCTGGTGTTAAATATTTTTCTTGTGGCATGCTAGGACATATCTCCCACACTTGCACCATTCACCATAGAACATATTTAGTGTAGAGACCAAAATTATAAAATTTATAGCATAGCATGCATGCATTGCATTCTTCTTTCCTCACAAGGGACCCAAACATATTTGGGCTCCTAAATCTGACATTTGATGATTTTGTAGGGGTGCTCTCATAAAAGGCCTCATGAGAGTATGTGGTATCTAGAAAGTGGATGTTCAAGGCATATGACTAGAGATGGAAATCAATTCATTTTGCTGGAGACTAGGGCAGGAGGCAAGGTAACACTTAGAGGCAACACCACCAGGAGAGTGGTGGGATCAAGTATAATTGGTGATTCAAAAAATTTCATCATTGATAATGTTTTACTTGTAGATGGACTAAAATATAATCTGTTCAGCATTAGCCAACTCTGTGATAAAGGTTTAGCATAAAATTTTTGCTAACTTGCTATCTTATAAGCTTAAATGACAAAACTTTTTTGCAGGGAAAAAGGATCAACAACGTCTACATGCAAGATCTAAATTGCTTTAAAGTTGATATTACTATTTAATTAAAATTAATTGCTAATGAATCATGGTTATGGAATAGGAGATTGTGCCATGCAAGCATGAAAAGCCTTAGGAAGATCACCCAAAAAGACTTAGTGAGAGGTGTCCCCAAGCTAGAGTTCACTAAAGACCACCTATGTGATGCCTGTCAGTTAGGGAAGCAAGTCAAATCCTCCTTCCACTCAATTAAAGACATAAATACTAGTAAACCCTTAGAAGTCCTACACATGGATCTCTTTGGACCTGTTAGCACTTCAAGCCTAGGAGGGAAACTCTTTGGGTATATGATTGTTGATAATTATTCGAGGTTCACCTGGGTTAGATTCCTATCTCATAAAAGTGATTCATTCGAGAAATTTAGATCTTTCTCCACTTGGATTCAGAAGAAATTAGGCTGTGAAATTCTAACTATTTATAGTGATCATGGTGGAGAGTTTAAAAATGAGAAATTTGAAACCTACTATAAGGAGCAAGGGATATATCATAATTTTGCAGCTCCTAGGACCTCTTAATAGAATGGGATAGTTAAAAGGAAGAATAGGACCCTGGTAGAAGCCACTAGAGCCATGTTAGCTGAGTACTCACTTCCTAAATACTTTTGGGTAGAAGCAGTGAATACAGCCTTTATATTCTGAATAAGGTCAATATTAGATCTAAGCTGAACAAAATACCCTATGGAATTCTTAAGGGTAGGACACCCAACCTCTCATCTCTGTGTTTTTGGATGTAAAGTGTTCATTCTGAATAATGGGAAGTCTCAACTAAGAAAGTTTGACCCAAAATCTAATGAAGGAGTGTTTCTAGGTTACTCAAGTGTTGGGAAATCCTATAGAGTCTTCAATAAAAGAGTACTGATTATTGAGGAGACCACTCATGTTCTATTTGATGAGTCTGAAAATTCTTGAGGGTCTAGGGTAGAACAAGAGGATGTTGTAGAAGTCACCCAATGAGTAGAATCTGCCAATCTAGAGAAAAGGTTAGAACCTAAAGTTTAGCTGCTTAGAGAATGGAGATATTCTTCAAGTCATCCTAAAGAACTGATCTTAGGAGAACCTTCTGAAGGTGTTAGAACTAGGCATAGACTTAGAAAAGAAGCAAACCACTCTGTTTTCATTTCAATGACTGAACCCACCAATATCAATCAAGCCCTTTTTAATGAATTCTAGATCCTATCCATCCGAAAGAAACTAAACCAATTTGTTAGGAATGATGTTTGAGAGCTGGTAGAAAGACCTAAGGACCAGAGTGTAGTAAGAACCAAATGGGTCTTTAAGAATAAAATTAATGATTCTGATGTGGTGGTTAGGAATAAGGCATGATTAGTGGCTAAGGGGTACAATCAAATAAAAGGAATTGATTTTGATAAAACCTTTGCCTCTGTAGCCCGTTTGGAAGCCATTAGAGTGCAACTAGCCTTTGCTTGTTATAAGAGCTTCAAGCTTTCCAAATGGATATTTAGAGTGTCTTTTTAAATGGGACAATAAAGGAAGATGTGTTTGTAGAGCAACCCCCTAGCTTTGAAAATTCTTAATTTTTAAATCATATTTTCAAATATAAAAAGGCCTTGTATGGATTAAAACAGGCAGCTAGAGCATGGTATAAAAGGCTTAGCACATTCCAAATAGAAAGAGAGTTTGTTAAGGGGAGCGTAGACACTACCCTTTTTCTGAGGAGAGTATGAAATGAATTACTCATTGTCCAGATCTAAGTTGATGATATATTTTTTGGATCTTCTGATAAAAATTTATATGATAATTTTTCTAAAATAATGAGTAAGGAATTTGAGATGAGTATGATGGGAAAATTGTCCTACTTTTTGGGATTTAGCATAAGACAAATGGATGAAGGAACCTTTCTTAATTAATCAAAATACATTAAGGACATCCTGAAGAAATATGAAATGGATAAAGCCAAGCTAATCAACACTCCCATGAGTTCCAGTGTCCAGTTAGATGAGGATTCAAATGGAAAATCTTTTTATCAGAAGAAGTACAGAGGAATAATTAGATCACTTCTTTACCTAACTGCTAGTAGACTTGATATTATGTTTACTATTTATCTTTGTGCTAGATTTAAGGCTAATCCAAAGGAATCCCACCTGACTTTTATTAAGAGAAATCTTAGATATCTCTTAAGAACCCAAAACTTAAGAATCTGGTATCTTAGGAACAGCACCTCCTTTGAAATTATAGGATATTCTTATTCTGACTTTACAAGATGTATGGTGGATAAAAAGAGCGCCTCTGAAACATATCAATTCATAGGATAATCTTTAGTCTCCTGGTCTAATAAAAAATAGAACTCAATTGTACTGTCCACTACTGAAGCTGAATACATTGCCTTAGGAAGTTGTATGGCCCAGGTCTTTTAGTTAAAGCAACAAATTCTAGATTTAGGACTTTCTATAGGCACAATCTCTATCTTATGTGATAACACTAGTGCCATCTGCATTTCAAAGAATCCAATCCAACACTCCAGGACCAAACACATTGACATCAGGCACCACTTCATTTGGGACCATGTTATCAAAGGAGACATAGAGCAACATCATGTAGACACTAAAACCAAACTGGCAGATATCTTCACAAAACCACTGGCCTTTGAAACCTTTAGCACCTTAAGAACCAGATTATGTGTGATAGATATTCATACTTAAAAATGATGCTCTTTGTTTATGTTTTACGCACTTAGCTTTTAGTTTATTTTGGTTTATCTGTTTCTTTTTATATGTTTTTTTTATTTCCTGCTGAGTTTTCTCATTTTTATTGGTGTTGTTTGCTTGAGTTATTTATTTCTTTTATGTGTTGTCCATTGGTTTTTGATTTTCTATTTATTTTCTTCAGAATCTGATCACTGCTCACTACTTCTAATGAATTTGATTTCTAAATGAGATTTTTTCCTTGTTTTATTTAGAAGCTTATAAGCAATGATTGACTCCTCTAAAATAGTTAAAGAAAGAAATATTGATGATTGTTTTCTTTTCCTCTAACTCCTTTAATGGTAAGTTGTTTCTCTTTGAATCAAAATCTATTTCAAAATTTAAAAAATTAGACTTTGAAATCAAGATCTATTTTATCTTCCTACGGGGATCTATCTCATATAAATAGTGTTTCAAATCTTTTTTTTTTATTTTTTTTTTGTTTAAAATTATTTAATCATGTTTGTATTTTCTTAATCAGGAGATTGTGTTTATTACATGAGTATGATTCTGTTTTGTGGTTTAATCTTCCTTATACTAGAAAGTGAGTTTCTTCCTCTCTTATATCTAAAAGATAATCTCACAACTGAGAGTATTTAGAGGTTGTAAAAGGAAGCTAGCTTACAAAAGAAATGAAAAGAGGCACAAAATGAGCCCAACACAAAAGAGATGCGCAATGTTCGTCAATTAATTGCAAAGATACATAAAGTGTATCAAAAATCAGAAGATGTGCAAAGTGCGCCAAATAACATCAAAAGAGGAAAAAAAATGAGCTTCCTTCCCTTTCAAACCTTTAAAAATCTTAGAAGAATTTATGCGCTACTTAACTTGTTCAAACACTTGAGATTGAAAATCATATTTCTTGATTCTTTACTTTGCAATACTATTCTATTAAATATTTTTCTATAACAAAACTTGAAAGGATCACCTTTCTTATCCAATCTCTTCCTTTCTGAAGTAGATTTTTATTTGAAAGTAGCTTCAACCTGTAACGTGCACAAGCTAGGGTTTACAAGATCAACTTTTTTAACTTTTTTGGAATTTAGCGCCATCAATTTCTTCTTATTGGCTTTTGAATTTAAGCTGAAGGAAAAGTTCTCCTTTACTAGAGTGATCGATTCACAAAAAAAAAACTTTGTTTTTTATAGCTTTGTTATTTATTTTACTTTTTTTATTTAAATCTTTTATGGATTTTGGACTCCCTTGATCATTCCTCTTCATCATCCAATTTTTTTTTCAATTTTTTCTCACATCGTCTTGGACGATGTCGTCCTAGACGATATGATCACATCTCCACTCCAATGACTAATCTGAACCAATTATTAGACATCGTCCTGGACGATCCACCTAATCATCCTGGATGATCCATATGGCGAACACTCTGGTCAATTTAAATTCAGTTGGAATGATCCATTGTTATCGATCATCCTGGACGATCCACCACATCATCCTGGATGATACTTTTCATCAACGATCATTCAGATAGACTCCTCAAAAAGATCGCCTAATTCTAATCATCCTGGATGATACCTAATCGTCTTGGATGATATGACCACCTTTTTGACCAATCAGCCAGGCTGACATTATCGCTGTAAATTGTCCTTGATGATATAATGATCATCCAAGATGATATTGGCAATTCTTTATAAATAGGCCAATTGCAAAGCTATTCTTCACTCCAACTTCCTTCTTCCCTTCAAAGCTTTCTCTCCTTCAGTCAAGCTCATAAATGGCTGGTGGAAAACATTCGAGGATGCTTACTGGAAGCTCCTCGAGGGGAACTGTGGACCCTCGATTCACTGATGCAGTAGATCAGGCTGCTTACCTTCACTATAAAACTATAAGGATTACACTCTCCAAGATAGTCAATCCCCGTACCTTGACGTATCCAATGTTAGATCTATTTGCCCATACTTCTCTTACTTTTATTTTGACCCTTGTAGTTCCTTTTCACTCTGAACTATTATATGATTTCTTCACCAGTCTTTGAATTAACTCTACCTACACTGCACTTGAATCCTATGTAAACAAACGACCTATAAAAACCTCTTATCAGGACTTCCATGAACTTCTCTAACTTTCCACCACTAGAGACAAGCTTCACATCTATGTCTCCGATGTTGATTTAAATTGGAGTCTTGTCAATTAGTATCTATGGAACACAAATGCCCCTTACCATGATGGTGCCTCTAGTTCATTGGTTAAAGATGCTAGGACCATCCAACATGTCCTTAGAACTTCTATAATTCTTAAAGCTGGTGATCTTATTCACATTACTCCTTTACTTTCCATTACCACATATTATATCATGGCTCATTGGGAATTCAATGCTACTGATCTTCTCTTTTTTGATATATTGAGCACTTGACTAGCATTAGGGATCCCAGACATAGGAGGAAACAAAATTTGGCCATAGGACACCACGTTGCTTATGTCCTTGAAACCAAGTACAATCTTCAATATCCTACCCACCAAATTATCACCCTTACTTCTACACAAACAACTTTTTCCATGTCCTCCATAGCACTTGCCTCCATCCGGAGCAAGTGAAGGATGTGGGAGAAGAGAAAGAGGTTGTTCCTGCACCAGGTCCTGAACCTGTTCCTATCCACCAGCACTCACAGCTGGATCAGCTAGTGGAGAGGTTTGACCATTGGGAGGCAAGGTTTGACTCTTATGTTGTTGCATAAGAGCAGTAGCATGCAGTAAATGTCGATCATTTCAATGCCTATGTGGCCCAACAACAGCAGTAGCATGACCAGGATTTGGCCTGGTTTGAAGAGCAGTTTGCTTCCATTCACTAGTTCTTTCAACCACCTCCACCTCCTCGACCTGATCAGGGTCCATCATACATGTAGTTTATTTCTTTGTTGGTGTTTGCTTTCAGTGTGATGTTTATATTA